>JAVJIF010017073.1:0-80102 GCA_038442645.1 Agave tequilana
CCTAATAATTAAGGGCCTGCTTGTTTGCAATCAACAAACCTACTGATTTCTGATGCTTCCAAAATGACTCAATAGAATTGGTTTTGGAATCCCAAATCTGTTATTTGTTTGCACTGTCTGTGGGTCTAATATTCAAAATCCTAATTGGGCCTGATTAGTCCAAAATCAGGCCCATTTGTATTGTTTACAACCTAGATTCCTAAGAACATTTAATAACCTCCAACTGACAACCCAAGCTTAAAAATTGCTAAAAAAAATTATGGTGTCGGTGATTCCGTTAAAATCGGGTCAAAAGCTTCGATTTCATAATGCAAGAATTGAAAACTGGGCTCAGAATCAAACTCCTGTCAGAGCTGAATCCTCGGGATTTCATGGGATAGAGGTTCCTCGAATATCATGTTCGAGGACTAAACCAAATAAGGTTGTGTAACTTTCTTTTCTCCTTCCTTTGTTGTTTTTTGTTTTGTTTGCTCTAATCTTTTCTCTTACTGTACTTGACTTCCTTTAATATTATTGAGCCCGGACAAAATAAATTGGTGTGGATATAAAAAGGTTAGCATTGGCATAGACACCTCACCGCAAATCTTCCTGGGATGTGGACTCAACTTGGTATTATTATCGATCCGGATGGGTGTTTCATTTGTCATGTCTCTTCTGTGTCATGATGAAAGAGACTGCAATGATCATGAACAAGATATCATTTTCATAAGGAAAAAAGTATTAGGTGGGTGCCTAGAAGCCGGAGAGAGAAAGACCTAGGGAAATGAAATGGGATTGGTTAATGGTGAAAGTGAGAGAAAGCCTGAAAGTATAATAGTTTTCTTAAAAACTTAAGAATTGGTTGGTGAATTTCTGATTTTAGATGTGTTGAGAAGGTGATTTAAAAAATGTATGTCTTTTTCGGTATTTGGATGATAATGTAAAAGTGAAAGTGAAAAAGTTGACAACGCAAAATAATATTAAAATAAAAAATTAATTTAAAATAAAAATTAAATTGTAATTAGAATCTCAAGTGAGATAGCATCCTGAAAATGAGAAAGTAATTGTGTAAAAGGAAAAATAGAAAAAAGAAAAGTGATTTTTCTTTTTTTTTTTTTTTCTGGTGTTGAATAGATAAGAAAGTGAGCATTATACTTCCTCCTTTTTTACTTCCGCCTACTCATTGCAACCAAGCACGCTGAAGAGTTCAAATATATCTCACCGTCTATTCTCTTCTCTCCTCTCTGCAGGCACCCACGTCAGGTACTCACGCAGCAACATATACTTTTTTCGGGCCTGTTTGGTTAAGGGTGGAAGTGAGGAAGTGAAGAAGTGAGGAAGGGTAATAGTTCCCTTTGGACTTGAGAATTAGTTAGTAAGTTTCGGGTGTTGGATGTTATTGGAAGTGTGGTTTGAAAAAGTTATGTCTTTTCTGATGTTTGGATGGTAATATGGAAGTGAAAGTGGCAAAGTTGACCGCAAAATAATATTAAAATAAAAAATAAAGTATAATTAGAATGCAAGTGAGATTTACATGATCAAAAAATTAACTGTTTTATACTACAACTTATTACAAATGAGATTACATGATCACAAAAATAATTGTAACACTCTGAAAGTAAGAAAAAAGTTGTATAAAGAAGAAAAGAAAAGGAGTTTTCTTATTTTACTTTTCCAATGTTTAAATAGATAGGAAAGAGAGCAATTTATACTCCCAATTTTCTTACATCCGCCCACTTCCTTGCAACAAGCACGCCTTTCACAGATCTGTCTTGAAATTTAATGCAGACTATTCAGCTGAACTTTTGATTAGTGAAGGGATATTGGAAGCTAGGTGGTTATTTGTGACTCTTTTGTAACTTGTATGATGATCAGTGGATCATCTACCTTTCTTTGAAGAAAGATAATAGAAGGGAGATAAGATTTCCCTTGTATGATAATATTTTTTCCCTGTTTTTTTTTTTTTTTTTTTGGAAAGAAACAGATTTGAGTTTGAGGGAGTGTATCAAATACCAACATCCTCACTGGTAGTTTTATTTGTTCAAATTACTAATTGTGGCTTAAGCCCGTGAGGGATACAACAGGGGAAATACCATTTACAGCATACAGCTGTAACCAACGTCTACAGAGGAAAACCATATCCCAACATGGCCACTAGCACATTGGAGCCCACTAACACAAATACAATCAACATTTAGCATGTGCCCGATTATCAGACACATGTTGTTAGAGTGAGGGCTTGATTGGTTGTAAGGAAGTATCGGAAGTAAGAAAATGAGAAGTATAATTACTCACTTTCTTATCTATCCAAATATCAGAAAAGGAAATAAGAAAACCTATTTTCTTTTTCTTTTTCTTTTACACAATCATTTTCTCACTTCCAAATGGTACAGTAATTTTGTGGTCATGTAAATCTCATTTGTAATAAGTTGTAGCACAAAACAGTTAATTTTTTTATCATGAATCTCACTTGCATTATAATTACAGTCTATTTTTATTTTCTAAAATAACTTTTATTTTAATATTATTTGCGGTCAATTTGTGGTCAACTTTTCCACTTCCACTTCACATTACCATCCAACACTAGAAAAAGGCATAACATTTTTCAAACCACACTTTCCAACAATATTCAAATACCGAAAAACTTACTAAACAATTTTAAGTTCTAAGGAACTATTACCACTTCCTCACTTCTACCCTTAACAAAACAGGCCCTAAGTTGCAGAAAACCCTATACTATCACCATTTTTGTAAACAACATATCTAAACTATGAAATGAGCATAAAACCCTATGTGCTATCAAATTCTATAAAAAACAGCCCCTGTAATATTGTATTATTTTACAATTTCTATCAATTCTAAAGATAATATACCGCGACTTTTACTGATATCTTAATTAGTACACATGTGTTTTTTGCTAAATTTAATAAAACAGGAGAATTTATTGTCAAATCTTACAATATTATAGATTTTGGTGAATTTGATAGTATGAGGGTTTCTACTCATTTCTATAGTGCATTGGGTTTTTATCGAAACCATGACAATGTAAGAGGGTTCTGCACTTTATCTTATTTTATTATTTATTTATTTTTTAATATGATAAATTTCTTTCTCACTTATCTATCACCTGATATCTATTGATATCACTTATCACCTCCACCTGATATATTACCACTCGACTTGTGATGGTCATATCGGGAATCCTGTCCTGTTATCTTGTATTATATACAGTGACATATATTTCTAATACTTATGTACTCCTCTTATTCCTGTAACTCCTGAACCTGTCTTACTCCTGAACCTGTCCTCCTGTGTTCCCGTAATATGATAATTGCAATAAAAATAATAAACTATAATAGCCAACTTACATCGGTAAGGGAGAACTGATGGACTTAAAGTGGTGAATATGTTTACAATGTATTAGATATGTTTTGCAACTCAAATCTTTGGATCTACCTGAGGGCCTCCAGGTGTCCGAGGGAAGCATTGGCTCCCTACTTCCTGTTATATTTCTGAATGGGCATAAATAAGACCCACTTCCTGTAGGCTTGTGGCTTGTGGCTTGTTCCGTAAATCAGTAACGGAACACCCTAGGTCGTGGTCCCGGGAATATAACGGACCCATTGTAAATATAATCCATTGGTCTCATTATCAGTTTCCAATACAATCTCGGTTTACTCATATATGATATATGCGTGTTGGGACGCTAGGGTACATACTAGATATAAGGGTAGGACGAGTAAAATAATAAGATACCAATTAATAATTGTCATACAGTTTTGCAATTCGTGTTGTATACACTCGGATTACGGTAATATGGGGCATAAGGTATATAGAAGGATTTTCTTATTTGAAATATTCCTTTGACATACTTGTTTTATGAAGCCGTAAGCTGAGCTTGTACACCTGATTTTGCTTGTATTTGGTATTATCGGTTTATTACTTTTTATGATGTTTTCTTAGTTAGAAGACAATTCAGGTTATATGAACTTAGGTACGGTGATATGAGGTATAGGGTATAATATGAGGGTTTTCTTTTTTAGATTATTCCTTTGACGTACTAACCTCACAGATCGGTAATTTGGGCTTATATAACTGTTTACCATATTTACTTTATTTGATACCTCATTCCTGCTCCTGTGTGTTTGTACTCATGACACGATTTTCATACATGCTTTTGACTCAGATTTATCGATACACGTGTGCTTATAGATGCACGCCACTTGGCATTCACCACACTACTCGTGGGGAGTTCTGACTCCCCTGGACCTGCATGTTCAGATCTTGTAGGTTGGACCGTAGTGGACTTCTCGGTGATAAGAGTTGAGCAGCGGTTGCGTCATAGATCAGCGGTAGAACCGCCGAGGCCCTATCCTTCTAGGCCCCTGCTCGTCTCTCGAGTTTTTTTGTAACTTGTGAGCATTTTTGTACTGTTCATAATTGTGTATCTCTTGTATTCTCGCATTTGCGCCTATCGGGATGTAATATTCTTGTAATATTGTATCACATCTGTGATAACTTTGTAATTGTACTCATATGTTAGAATGTATAGTGTACCATATACTTTCGTACTCTGATTCTTGCCTGTATTAATACTTAGTGTATATATGTGGGGTATTTTTGACCTACGTATATACGTCTCAGTAACGTCCCCGCACCGCGGAATCAGGCGTTACACGTAAATACCCTCTAAGAGATCAAGCCACTCATAGTTCACATACGAGCTCCACCGAACTCAACCAACTTCCTCCATTGCAACAATGAACCCAACTGGTCGAGGCATATGGTTCTCACTAACACGTCGCCATAGAGAACAGCGGTTTCAACTGGAGCTTCTGATCTGGCTCACCAACTTGAGATCCATACTTCTTCACAAACCCACTTCCGCAGATTCTTCTTGGTTCTTCTGGCTGCAACTGGAACTACAACTTCAATATGTTCTGTATTCCCCAAAGCTACACGATCTCTACCCGGTGTCACAATCGGGAGATCCCAAATGATACTGCACACACTGAACTATCTGGAGACATGAAGAAGCATTACTCTTCACCTACTGTGATACCCCAAACTTGGTCTTCCCTAACTCCACCTGCCGAGAGACGGTAGGCTTCACCATCGAAGCCTCATCTAGTGTGACATGTCTACTCGAGACAAACTTCTTATTTTAGGATCCCATAACTTGTAACCTTTCAAGTCTTCCTTGTATCTCAAAAACACCATCTTGTTCGCACTAGGGTCCAACATGTCTTTCTTGACATCAATGTAGGCCGAACAACCAAATACCCTAAGCGAATCATGGTCACGTGCAGCTCCACCTGACCAAATATCTAACAGAGTCTTACCTCCGATCACAGTTATCAGTAGCCTATTCAAGAGATAACTTTCATATGTCAATGACTCAGCCCAATAGAATTTATCCAATCCCACAGTTCACAACAAACTCTAAACTTTTCTCCAGTAAGGAACGACTCATCTCTTTGGTACCCCCAATTTTCTGTTCTGTTCTGTGAATTTCAAAGATATTGTTCTGGATGAACTGTAGAAACTGATCCTCGTACTCTCCATCATGATCAGAATGGAGCACATTGATCTTTCTATCAGTCTGATCTTCCATGCTTCTTCCACTTCACAAACACTTTTAGGAGTTCCCTTTTGTCTTAGGGTGTACAACAATTCTGCCTAAAAAATTCATCTTAGTACTGATGACCACCAAGTGATGCACGCTTGGTCGGTCCTTAAACATTCATGTGAACAACATCAAGAAGACCCTCCATCTAGTGAACTGTGGTGCCAAACTTCACCTTTGTCTTCTTATCCAGAATGTTATGCTCACAGGAGTTCCATTTGCATGTCAATATACCTTAAAGTACTCCTTACTTCGCCACTATTTGCAAAGAGTCCAAGCAACTTTCTCCGACCCTTAAATTCATGGTGCGCCATTCAACCGTCCTGAAGACACCAAACTCCCAATCTTTACCCTGCCCTTCAAGTAGTAAAGATTATCGCGTTGAATTCTGTTCAGAACTACTAATGAGCCACTAAATATCTTGAGAATGCCTTCTCCAAGAGTCCCTCTTAGGCCCTCCCTCTTTCAGATCTCCCACTGAGATTAAGTTCTTCATTATACGAGAAATATATCTCACTTTCTTCAACTCTCATTGTCCCATCATACAACATGATACAGACTCCTCTTGTCCCTTCAACACGGTATGTGTGCCCATCACCTAACAACATCACGGCTCTATCTAGTTTTTCAAAACTAGCAAACATCTCCCGTTTGGGATAAATGTGATAGGAGGCACCGTATCCAATACCCATTCAGAAGTATCAAATGACAATTTGATGATTAATATAGAGTGCAAAGTACGAAGAGTCAGAATCACTACCATCCGACTTAGTGACATTCACCTCCGATGTATTCTGTGACTTATCCTTTTGCTTGTTCCTGAGCCTGGACAATCTCTTTTCAATGTGCAATCTGCTTGCAATTGAAACACTGATTCTGAATAACACTGTGATAGTCCATCGTGGTCTTCGACTTTGATCTGAACTGACTTCCTTTTTGGTTTGGACTATCTCTTCCCACGGCCAATACCTCTGCTGATGTGATAGCATGTCAGGACTCAGTGTCAAGTAATAACATGCCAAGTAATAAGCACAGTAAATATCACTATCGTCTATCATATACAAAAAAAACAGTATCGATACAGAGGATCAGTATGAATACAGGAAAATAGTACTGATACAGGGAATCGATATGATTACAGGAGGAAGACAGTACCGATATAGAAAATCACTACGAATACAGGAAAACAGTAAAGTTTGAAAAATAGTATGAGTAATGGTTCCAAACTCTACACAACCATCAAGAAAAGAATAAAGTTGAATTAACAAGTAGACAAGCGGGCATGCAAATAAGGGTACATCCAAGCGAAGCTAAGTAAGCTAGAGCGAAGTTAATGTACAACACTATACGCCATCACGTTCAACGGGTTACTACTCGCGAACGGCTAAACGCACACGACGGAGCGAGCGTATGAACGCTATACTACCGCGCGTGGCAAACATGCGCTCATGGTGTAACTATGCTTGAACGGAGTTAGTGTTGGCCCAGAGGCCCTTCACTCTAGTTTTGATGATGATTAACTCATGTAGTTATATTTACTAATAATCTTGTGATATTTAGTTTTAGATATTTGATCAAGATATTAGTAGGTGATTAACTTCAGCAAAAGAGTTTTAGAGCTTTCACATGTAGAGTCAAGAGCTCAGGCGTCAAGATCGCATCTAGCACTCGGTTGGAGTCAAGCTCGTTGGATCGCGTTTGGATCGAGTCGACTTGGAGACAAGAAGACTTCGGTTTGTGTTTTAGTTTTGTGTCTAGATCTTGTGTAAAGATTAGATAGCATTGATATGCTCAAGTTCACACACACACAAGTTTCAAGCCTATAGTTTTTCGGTTTAACCGATTTTAGATTTCATGTCAAAAACATAGATTGATATCTTTATAGTATATTGAATTCTATCCATATACAACATGCTTCAAATTTGTTTCAATATCATGTTTTTGGATTTACATAAATTTTGGAGAAAACGGTTTTCCATTTCAAAAATCTAAGTTTGAAAAATATTGATTTTTATTTTAAGCCAAATTTCAATATCACAAAAATGGTTCAAATAGTTTGTAATATGTGTTGAACTTTAGTTACATATATTTGTATTTCAAAGATCTTACAAGAACTTATTTTTGTGAAATTTATGTGATTTTATGAGATTTAATAGAAGGTAAAATAACCAAGTTTTCAATCCCTTAAACTGTTTTGATCTGGCCTTCTGCCGGTCGACCGGACCGGTCGACAAGTCGGTCGACCGGTCTGGTCGACCGACGTGCACAAACATGCACGATAGCTTTGGCTGGAAGGCCAGTCGACCGGGTCGGTCGAGCACCAGAGAGTTTCTCTCTCTGAAAATGGCCCCGGTCGACTGGGCGGTCTACCGGCAGAGAGCTGCTGCTCTCTGTTTCCAGGCCCAGTCGACCGGCGGTCAACGGAGGCACAACGGTCATAAAAATGACCGTTGGCCGGTCGACCGGGCGGTCGACTGGAAGGGCAATTCTGCCCTTTGCCAGACTGTCAATGGGCAGATTTTGAGAGGGTATAAATACCCATCCTCTTGAGCAGTTTTAACTAAGTTTTTTGAGAGAAATTTTTTCCATCTTTACAAGTGTTTAACAGCAAGTTTTCAAAAGAGTTTTGGGTTTAAAGATTTTATCGTTATTTGCTTTTAAGGGTTGGAAAGTTCAAAGAAAAATAGGGTCTTTGGGAATTGATTTTTATCTTCATTTCTATAGCTATTCTAGAAGTTTTCCCAAGAGTTTTTCTTTGTGATTTTGATTTTAAAACTCTTTATTTTCTCACACTTGAGCTATCTATCTATCCTATCTTCTAGGATCATTGTTTTGTTGAGAATATTGGTTTGTGATCTTTGAGATCACGATCACCAAGAGTTGTAACATTCTTGTATTTGTTGGTATCCCTCTAGTGAGAGGTGATTGTGGAGGTTGTGTTTGATTTGGTTGGTATCCCTCTAAGTGTAGAGGTGATTGTTGGAGTGTTGGCTTTGAGCCCTATCCCTCTATTGTGAGGTTGATCTTATTTGGCTAAGTGCCCATCCCTCTAAGTGTAGAGGTGATTTGTGTTGTGCCTTGCCTCTTGAGTAGAGGTTGTATTTGTTGGAGAGAGGAGTTGTGTACTCCTAATTTGTATTACCCAAATCCTCAGTGGAGGTTCCCTGTGTGGGAAGTCCTGTGTGGATGATATAGTAGAAATCTTTCTGTGTGAAGGCGGGGACGTAGTGCAGTGGCTCGAACCTCGAAACATATCTTGTTATTTGCGATTGATCCACTATCTCTAAACTCTGTGCATTGCATCATATTGCTCATATCATATATATGCTTGATTTTGATTGTGTGCCTCACTTGTGTTCAACCAAGAGTGTTTCAAATAGCACCTCAACTCTTATTTAGAGGAATTTAGAGGAGATAGTCCAGAGCCCTTCACCGGAAATTTGACTACACTCTTTGGTTACACTAAGTGTGCTGCAAATTATTTTTAATTCTGCTTTATTTGTCATTAGATTAGCCTAACACCTATTCACCCCCCTCTAGGTGTACTGTAACGCCCCGATCCTGGCGGATACGGACACGTCACCGCGACGTATATACGTAGGTCAGAACTGCCCCCACGTATATACGCTAAGCGTAAAAGTACAATACAATACAGGATCAGAGTATAACACAAGCGTGGTATATTCATATATGCCAACAATAAAGTACAAGTACAAGTTATGAACTGATACACTTTACAAGTGTTTGTTTCACAACCAAGTCCAAAAGAAGATATACAAATGTATACAAGATGCTCACGTAAGAAAGGAAGAAGCGTGAGCCAAAAATGAAGAGTACGGCACTGGAGGAACTAGAGCTGGCCGGCCTGCTCACTGAAGTACTCTTGGTCCTCAGTGGATGGATCCACTTCGTTCCAAGTCTCGGAATCTGAATATGCAAATCCACAGAATCAAGACATATAACAATAAACGAGATATGGCCAAATGGCTAATGGATACGAGTAAATAGGATATAGCAATATAAAGGATAAAGCATGGAAATCCAAAGTCCTAACACAATACATCTACGATTAATGTCTTATTATTATTACTTGTTTCATCGTGATATCTAGCTATGTGGTCCAGCGTCCCAGTGCACATAGATCCATATCCCAATAAAGCAAGGGGGTTATTGGAAATCAGCGGTTGTATCGATGAACTATGTTTACAGTGGATCCCGTGCATGCCCGGGATAACGGCCCAATAATGTTCCGCGCTTGTAACGGAACCCAGCCGCTAGGCCTCAATAAAAGGGACTTATGTATGCCCTTATCAATATGGTACCAGCAATACAGGGAGCAAGCTCTCCCCTCAGTCCCCTGGTGTACCGCAGGTCAGACTGGAACATGGGTTGCACAACACTTCCTAAAACCACTGTAAACACGAACACAATCGATATCCGCATGGTCTCCCCCGGACCCAATATAAGTTGGTCTATTTTATGTAAAGGTCAAATCAATCATGCTTGGTACAAGTGATAGCATGATAAAGTGGAGATATACATTTTAATTAACAAGTCTAACATGAAGATACATGGTAACATGTCATGAAGTATAAGCCATGAGACCCATCAAGTAACGTGTCATGTGGTATCAATTAGGAAGCATAAACAATACTAACATATCATACCTGTATCAATGAACGATCAAAATTTAAAACAGAAGAGAAAACAGAAGTCTGGCACAGTTTTGAACTGGCGGTCGACCTCCGGTCGAGTGCCGGTCGACCGGGGTTTGTGAAGGCGGTAGGGTTGCCGGTCGACTGCCGGTCGACTGGCCAAAGTGCGTGAGCTCCAGAATCGACCGGTCGACTACCGGTCGACTGGGCTTTGCACGGGCGGTAGGGTATCGGCCGACTGCCGGTCGACCGTACCGAATCTGGAGCTCCAGGTGAGCTCCAGGTCTCCTAGCCGGTCGACTGGTCTATGGACCGGTCGACCGCTAGCCCAATTCTGTGCACGTTTGTGCATATCGGTCGACTGCCCCCATAGGGCCGGTCGACCGATGTTCTGAAATAGGCTGTGGTCTGACTAAAATCCAGATTTTGTAGTGGTTGTTTTGAATGGATAAAAAATAGGATTTTTATAACATAAAGTGACATGATCTATCAATACAAGTATGCTAAGAATATTACTAGTCTTGGTGAGTAAAGATACTCACCTCGAACGGTCGTTTGGAGTTTCTACGAGTTCCGGACGAGCCGAAATACCAACTGATAACTCGGACGATCCCAAAATCCAAGTTGTTGTGGTGGAAATGGAGAAGACCTTAGTGGCGCCCTTGGGAGCTAGTGGTTGAAGTTGAGATGGAGGAGGGATTTTGGAGAAGGGTATATCTTTGTGGAAGTGAAGAAAAAGGAAAAGAATGTAAAGGAAAGGATTTATATAGGTTTTGATTTTTGTAAAGGGAATGCAAATAAAGAAATTGAGAGGGGTTTTTGTGTAAAAGAGAGGGAGTGAGGTGTCTCCCTTGGCCAATGGTGGCCGGCCATGGGGAAGAGAGAGAGAGATGCATTAATGGGGATATTTTGGAAGGGAAGATATTTTAGAGAGATATTTTGGAAAAGGTTGGAATTTTGGAAAATGGAAATTTAGAAGAAAAGTTGGATTTGGCTTGTGAATAGATGGAAATGGAAAATGGAAAGGAAATGAAATGAGAAGATATTTCCTCTAACTCGGAAAATAAAATATTAAAACCACGGATTCCTGGGTCAAAGTCGAAAGTACGGAAAACATTTCGGAAAATACCGAAATCGTCCGAAATTCAAGTATCTCGGAACGACTCCTAATTTTCACCAAAAATCTATAATAATATACAAAGACTTAAAATGAAATCCTTTTGAGAAATACTTTATAGTTTTAATTATAAAAATCCCGGTATCAGTAATTTACCGACTCCGTACGAATTTTCATAAAATCATAAAATTCTCAGAAAAAGGCCTTAGCTAGGAAATAGGATTCTCAACAATAAAGTCTAAAGGACTTTCTAAGAATTCCTAACGGTTTGGAAAATAAAAATCAGAAAATTGATCAGCGGCGCTGGTCGACACCGGTTTTGAAGAAATTCATTTTAATTCTAGAAAATTCCAGAAAATCACATAAAATCTAATAAATTGGAAAATGATATTTGAAATTGAAATCGGATAAATACGGAAGGTAATTCGGAAAATACGGCTGAAAAGCTGAATACGCAACAAAGTACGTATTCCGGAAACGAGGTATTACAATCTACCCACCTTACAAAAATTTCGTCCTCGAAATTTCGCAAGATGAAAGACAACAAGGAAAGACATGATAGATGGAATATAACGGTAGAGATAGAAGGGAAGAGTCTTACCAAGTGGTGAAGAGTTGCGGGTATCGTTCTCGGATGACGTCCTCTCGCTCCCATGTGGCCTCTCCTGGCACATGGCGGTTCCAAGACACTAATACTAAAGGTATATCTTTGCTCTTCAGTGTCTTGACACTCCTGTCTAAGATGGCCATTGGCTGCTCCTGATAAGATAAGTCTGGTTGTAACTCCAGTTCGGAATGATCTAAAATATGGCTGTCATCCTTCACATATCTTCTTAACTGAGACACGTGGAAAACATTATGAACTCCGTCCAACGATGGCGGCAGCGCCAATCGATAAGATACATCTCCCACTCGATCCAATATCTCGAATGGGCCGATATACCTTGGACTTAGTTTCCCACGAGTGCCGAAACGGATCACTCCCTTAGTCGGTGAAATCTTCAGGAACACATGATCTCCAACTCCGAATTCCAATGGCCTCCTCCGAGAATCTGCCCAACTCTTTTGTCTGCTCTGAGCTGCCCTGAGATGATCCCTGATAATCTTGATTTTCTCCGTCGTCTGGATCAACATCTCTGGTCCCAATAAACTCCGCTCACCGACCTCATCCCAACAAATCGGTGATCGACACTTCCTCCCATACAGTGCCTCAAAAGGTGCCATCTTTATACTTGCCTGGTAACTGTTGTTATAAGAAAACTCGGCCAAGTGTAGATGGTCTTCCCAAGAACCTCCAAACTCAATCATGCAAGCTCTAAGCATGTCCTCGAGGATCTGGATGGTCCGCTCCGACTGTCCGTCCGTCTGGGGGTGATAAGCTGTACTGAACTTCAGACGAGTGCCCAGACTCTCTTGGAGACTCTCCCAAAAGTGAGATCTGAACCTCGTATCTCTGTCTGAAACAATGCTGACTGGCACTCCATGCAGACGGACCACTTCCTTCATATACTTCTCCGCCAACACCTCTGTTGTCTGACCAACCCGGAATGGTATGAAGTGGGCCGACTTAGTGAGACGGTCAATGATAACCCACACAGCATTATTACCCTTGGGACTACGAGGTAATGCTGTGACGAAGTCCATAGTGATATGCTCCCACTTCCACTCAGGTATTGGCAAAGGTTGCAGAAGTCCAGCCGATCTCTGATGCTCGATCTTTATTTGCTGGCACACCAAGCACTTAGCCACAAATTGAGCTATCTCTCTCTTCATGGCATTCCACCAGAAGTGCTTTTTCAGGTCTTGGTACATCTTGTTTCCCCCCGGGTGTATAGAGTAGGCTGAACTGTGTGCTTCAGCCAAAATCTTCTGTCTCACTTCTCCCTGGGGAACACAAAGCCTATCTCCAAAGCACAAGGCATCATCAGGACGAATACAGATATCCGTCCTCAATCCAGCCTCGACCTGATCTCTAAATGTCTGGAGTCTGGGATCCTCCTTCTGGGCTTCCTTAATCTCCTCTATCAGTGAAGACTGGATCTGTAAAGCCATAAGCTGTCCTGTCTTCTCAGCTCCTCGGACCACCATCAAATCCAATCGGATGAAATCCCGAATCAAGTCCTCCTGCTGAGTGAACTGGACAAGTACTCTGTTCTCTGGCATCCTACTCAAAGCATCCGGGACTGTATTGACCTTGCCTGGATGATATTGCAAGTCAATGTCGTAGTCTGCCATAAGCTCCAGCCACCGCCTCTGCCTCATATTCAACTCCTTCTGCGAGAAGATATACTTGAGGCTCTTGTGATCTGTATATATCAGCACTCTATCTCCCAGAAGATAGTGCCTCCAAATCTTTAATGCAAAGATCACTGCTGCCAATTCCAGATCATGAGTTGGGTAATTCCTCTCATGAGGTTTCAACTGCCTGGATGCATATGCGATAACATGATCATGTTGCATAAGCACGCATCCTAGGCCTTTACCTGAGGCATCACTAAAGATGACCATCCCTCCTCTCCCTAAGGGAGTTCTCAAGATAGGAGCTGAAACGAGCTTTTGCTTCAACTGCTCGAAGGCTGCATCACACTCCTCTGTCCAGATGTACTTCTCCCCTTTCCTGGTAAGCTTCGTCAATGGAGCTGCAATCCGAGAGAAATCCTGGATGAAGCGTCTGTAGTATCCAGCTAGTCCAAGAAAGCTCTTTATCTCTGTCACTGTCCTCGGGACTGGCCACTCCTTTACTGCTTGTACCTTGCCCGGATCAACGGATACACCTTCTGCTGACACCACATGTCCGAGGAATGCTATACTGTCTAGCCAGAACTCGCACTTGCTCCTCTTGGCATGAAGCTGCTCCTGCTGAAGTGTCTGCAACACAATCTTCAAGTGTTCTTCATGCTCCTTCCTGTTCTTAGAATAAATCAAGATGTCGTCGATGAAGACAACAACAAACTGATCCAAGAAGGGTGAGAACACTCGGTTCATCAAGTCCATAAACACTGCAGGGGCATTAGTGACTCCGAAAGGCATAACAAGAAACTCGTAGTGGCCATATCGGGTCCTAAATGCCGTCTTCAGTCTATCCTCCTTCTTCACTCTCAACTGATGATAGCCCGACTGTAAGTCCAACTTGGAGAATACACGGGCTCCATGAAGCTGATCAAATAAGTCATCTATTCTGGGAAGGGGATACTGTTCTTGATGGTGACTTTGTTTAACTCCCTATAGTCAATACAAAGTCTCTTGCTACCATCCTTCTTATTGGCCAACAATACTGGAGCTCCCCACGGTGAAGTACTTGGCCTGATCAATCCCTTATCTGATAACTCCTGCAACTGCTTCTTCAGGATTTCCAACTCTGTTGGTGCCATCCTGTACGGAGCCTTAGATATAGGAGATGCCCCTGGGATAGTCTCAATGGAGAACTCAATCGTCCTGACAGGTGGCAATCCTGTAATCTCCGCAAACACCTCCGGGAATTCATCCCACACTGGCACCTTCTGCTTCTGAACTTCCGATGAAATGATCTGCTTTCCCTTAGTGGACTTCACTTCTCCACTAAACTGAAACTCAGGCTGATGGGAATTCTAAAATTGATCTTCTTCTCTCTACAATCAATTATAGCATGATACTGACTGAGCCAGGTCATGCCTAAGATCACATCGTACCCCTTAGTATCGAGCACGAGCATATCTATGGCTAAGACCTTGTCACACAGTTCTACTGGACAGTCAGTACATACTCTAGATGATAAGACTACCCCATTCCCGGTACTTATCTCCCACTTGTGGTCTAGTAATCTAACAGGAATAGAATGGACGGCCACAAATTTATCGGAGATGTAACAATGGGATGCGCCTGAATCAAATAAGGCGAGAACCGAATGTGAATGTACACTGATGTTACCTGTAATCACCTCCTCTGATGCCTCAGCCTCTGCCTCCGTCAGGTTGTAAGCCTGACCCCTGCCACGCCCGGCTGCTGTCCTGCCTCCTTTCTGCACTGGGCGTATCATATGCTGTGGAGGAAGGGGTGGTCTCCTCACCACTGGCCCCTGATCTTTCCTCACTGCCGGTCCCTGACTTCTCTGCCCAAGCGGTCCTGGTACTACCCGCTGTCCACTCGGCCCTGGAAGTGCTGGCAAGGTCTGGTTGGTTGTCCCAAATCTCCGGTGTGGACAAGTCTCTACTGCATGATCTCGAGACCCACACCATAAACACAAACCATTTGCCCTCCGGCAATTGGGTCGAATGTGCCCTAGCTTCCCACAAAAGTTGCAGACAGGAAGTGATTGGGCTGGCTGATAAGGCGCTGGCCTGAAAGGCTGCCTCTGGATCTTCGCCACTCTGAATGGAACTCCTCGCCCCATAGGCACAAATGGCCTCTTCATGGCCTGCTGTCCCATCTGATCCCCCCAAGTCTTCTCAAACCCCCGCTCTACTTTCCGAGCGGTAGAGAGAACACTTGCATATGTCTTCAACTCCTGAGACATCATGTACATCTGAATATCCATCCGAAGACCCTTCTGAAACTGCTCGCTCGCTTCTCTTCGTCCGTCACCATATAGGGAGCGAAACGGCTGAGTCTAAGGAAGTCTGCTGCATATTCATCTACCGACTTGTTTCCCTGCTTGAGCCCGATGAATTGCTCCTCCATCTCCTCCTGTGCTGTAGCCGGAAAGAAGCGGCTGTAGAAACTCTTGGAGAAGGTAGCCCAAGTGATAGGCCTCTCCAAGCGAGCCTCCTCTGCAAGCCACCAAGTCCGAGCTATGTCCTTCAGCTGGATCTTAGCGACCTCAACTTGACTCTCCTGTGGGACACGAGCTGCGGTCAGCAGGTCTGTCGTGTCCGTCAACCATTGTTCTGCCTCCAATGGCTCCTCACTCCCCGTGAACACTGCAGGCTGCAATCTCCGGAAATCCGATACATTCCCCGGCTTCGGTTCCTTTGGGGCTGTTAGCTCTTGCCTCAGGAGCTCAGTCTGCTGCTGCTGTACTTCCACCTGTTGTTGCTGAGTCACCATCATGGCTTGAATGATCCTCAGCACATCAACATTCTCTCCTCCTACTGGTCCATTGGGTCCATTCGGGACTTGCCCGACATTGTTCCGACCCGAGCGACGCTCCATACCGTATGATAACTGGAATTGAAAACAATGGAAGGGAGTTTAGGATACGAAGGAATTGATAATTGAAGGAAGCAAGACGGACTCTATAACTTTGTACATTATAATTGGCATAAGCAAATTACTAGAATTTGCCACTTGATTGTACTTTAGGTTTAAGAGCCTAGGCTCTGATACCAACCTGTAACGCCCCGATCCTGGCGGATACGGACACGTCACCGCGACGTATATACGTAGGTCAGAACTGCCCCCACGTATATACGCTAAGCGTAAAAGTACAATACAATACAGGATCAGAGTATAACACAAGCGTGGTATATTCATATATGCCAACAATAAAGTACAAGTACAAGTTATGAACTGATACACTTTACAAGTGTTTTGTTTCACAACCAAGTCCAAAAGAAGATATACAAATGTATACAAGATGCTCACGTAAGAAAGGAAGAAGCGTGAGCCAAAAATGAAGAGTACGGCACTGGAGGAACTAGAGCTGGTCGGCCTGCTCACTGAAGTACTCTTGGTCCTCAGTGGATGGATCCACTTCGTTCCAAGTCTCGGAATCTGAATATGCAAATCCACAGAATCAAGACATATAACAATAAACGAGATATGGCCAAATGGCTAATGGATACGAGTAAATAGGATATAGCAATATAAAGGATAAAGCATGGAAATCCAAAGTCCTAACACAATACATCTACGATTAATGTCTTATTATTATTACTTGTTTCATCGTGATATCTAGCTATGTGGTCCAGCGTCCCAGTGCACATAGATCCATATCCAATAAAGCAAGGGGGTTATTGGAAATCAGCGGTTGTATCGATGAACTATGTTTACAGTGGATCCCGTGCATGCCCGGGATAACGGCCCAATAATGTTCCGCGCTTGTAACGGAACCCAGCCGCTAGGCCTCAATAAAAGGGACTTATGTATGCCCTTATCAATATGGTACCAGCAATACAGGGAGCAAGCTCTCCCCTCAGTCCCCTGGTGTACCGCAGGTCAGACTGGAACATGGGTTGCACAACACTTCCTAAAACCACTGTAAACACGAACACAATCGATATCCGCATGGTCTCCCCCGGACCCAATATAAGTTGGTCTATTTTATGTAAAGGTCAAATCAATCATGCTTGGTACAAGTGATAGCATGATAAAGTGGAGATATACATTTTAATTAACAAGTCTAACATGAAGATACATGGTAACATGTCATGAAGTATAAGCCATGAGACCCATCAAGTAACGTGTCATGTGGTATCAATTAGGAAGCATAAACAATACTAACATATCATACCTGTATCAATGAACGATCAAAATTTAAAACAGAAGAGAAAACAGAAGTCTGGCACAGTTTTGAACTGGCGGTCGACCTCCGGTCGAGTGCCGTCGACCGGGGTTTGTGAAGGCGGTAGGGTTGCCGGTCGACTGCCGGTCGACTGGCCAAAGTGCGTGAGCTCCAGAATCGACCGGTCGACTACCGGTCGACTGGGCTTTGCACGGGCGGTAGGGTATCGGCCGACTGCCGGTCGACCGTACCGAATCTGGAGCTCCAGGTGAGCTCCAGGTCTCCTAGCCGGTCGACTGGTCTATGGACCGGTCGACCGCTAGCCCAATTCTGTGCACGTTTGTGCATATCGGTCGACTGCCCCCATAGGGCCGGTCGACCGATGTTCTGAAATAGGCTGTGGTCTGACTAAAATCCAGATTTTGTAGTGGTTTTTGAATGGATAAAAATAGGATTTTTATAACATAAAGTGACATGATCTATCAATACAAGTATGCTAAGAATATTACTAGTCTTGGTGAGTAAAGATACTCACCTCGAACGGTCGTTGGAGTTTCTACGAGTTCCGGACGAGCCGAAATACCAACTGATAACTCGGACGATCCCAAAATCCAAGTTGTTGTGGTGGAAATGGAGAAGACCTTAGTGGCGCCCTTGGAGCTAGTGGTTGAAGTTGAGATGGAGGAGGGATTTTGGAGAAGGGTATATCTTTGTGGAAGTGAAGAAAAAGGAAAAGAATGTAAAGGAAAGGATTTATATAGGTTTTGATTTTGTAAAGGGAATGCAAATAAAGAAATTGAGAGGGGTTTTTGTGTAAAAGAGAGGGAGTGAGGTGTCTCCCTTGGCCAATGGTGGCCGGCCATGGGGAAGAGAGAGAGAGATGCATTAATGGGGATATTTTGGAAGGGAAGATATTTTAGAGAGATATTTTGGAAAAGGTTGGAATTTTGGAAAATGGAAATTTAGAAGAAAAGTTGGATTTGGCTTGTGAATAGATGGAAATGGAAAATGGAAAGGAAATGAAATGAGAAGATATTTCCTCTAACTCGGAAAATAAAAATATTAAAACCACGGATTCCTGGGTCAAAGTCGAAAGTACGGAAAACATTTCGGAAAATACCGAAATCGTCCGAAATTCAAGTATCTCGGAACGACTCCTAATTTTCACCAAAAATCTATAATAATATACAAAGACTTAAAATGAAATCCTTTTTGAGAAATACTTTATAGTTTTAATTATAAAAATCCCGGTATCAGTAATTTACCGACTCCGTACGAATTTTCATAAAATCATAAATTCTCAGAAAAAGGCCTTAGCTAGGAAATAGGATTCTCAACAATAAAGTCTAAAGGACTTTCTAAGAATTCCTAACGGTTTGGAAAATAAAAATCAGAAAATTGATCAGCGGCGCTGGTCGACACCGGTTTTGAAGAAATTCATTTTAATTCTAGAAAATTCCAGAAAATCACATAAAATCTAATAAATTGGAAAATGATATTTGAAATTGAAATCGGATAAATACGGAAGGTAATTCGGAAATACGGCTGAAAAGCTGAATACGCAACAAAGTACGTATTCCGGAAACGAGGTATTACATGTACTTTTAGTTAGCAACAAAGCGCTAAACGCTATGTCCACCTACTAGGCGTAGCTAAAAGTCCTGAGGGTCTGAATGCACTCCTCTTTCAAGGAAGTGGGTGAAAAGCTCATAAGGGCTGAAGGGCCAGAATTCCGAGTAGGTGCCTGCAGGAGTATTAGTATCAAACACACACATAAACATGATAACAGAACATGATAGGAAATAATGGCTAGCGATCAAATAAGCGAAGGTAGATAAGCTGAGCGAGCCTAGCGTATAGCGCTAGACACTATCAGTTTGGCATAGTTACCCATCTTGGTGAAGCCACGATAACGTACAATAATCGCTCACGGTGTAACTACACTCGGACGGAGTTAGAGATAGAGTGCTGAGCGCTAAGCTCCCCTACCAGGTGGAGCTGAAAGACCTGATGGTTTGAACGCACTCCTAGCTATCATGAAACTCATAAGGGTGCAAGGCCAATTCCTATTGGGTAGCTCGGGAAGTAGGCTGGCCTGGAGGCTGAGTAGGTACCTGCATGAGACGTTAGTACCAGGCAAGCACATATATAAATGTGATAATGACTAAACTACCATAGAGTGGTGAAGTCCGGAGACTGAGTGTAGGGCCCGGAGGCCGAGAAGAAAGCCCGGAGGCTAAACGGCCATGAAGGGTCAGCCACACATGATATTGAAGCAGAAATAAAACGCATCACAGGCAATGTATACGTACAGGTATTTAACTATACTAATACAAACATTCATCACAGGTCTAATATATGTACCTAAGCACTCAGCCACGTACAATACAGGTATACAGAAATACAAATACATAGGGTAATATAATTACATAAATTTCACAAAATACATATCAACCCGACGAAGGGGGAACCCAGAATAAAGCGAGAGCACTCGTCTAAAAATCTTCGAAAACACATTACGAAATCCGGAATCCCAAAAACATGTGTCACGGGCCGCTAATAAATATATTAAAATATATTATATATAGTTAAAGAGAGAATGAGAGAGGAGAGAGGGGACAGAGAAAGAGAAACAAGAGAGAGAATATGGAAGGAGTGAAAAAAAGAGGAGGGACAGCAACCCCCCCTCTGGTCACGGCCTGGACATGGCCCAGCCAGTCCTTGTCCGCACGGCTAGGGGTGCCAAGGAGGCGCCGACATTCGTGGCCGGCACCAGCCGGGGTTGGGCGCCGGCCACCCCCAAGAAGGAGGAGAAGAGGAAAGAAGGCGGTGGTTGTTTTCCATTATATTTGCAAAAGGGGAAAAACTTACAAAAAAGAGTTTGAGGAGCTAAGTTACAAGTATTCTTAAAAAGATTACAAGTAGATCTCCTCAGAGATTCTGGAGAAGTGTGCCAATAGGAGTCTGGTCAGCGCACGACCACTTTGTCCCTTTGACGATGCGAGCGATGAGATTCCCTTCTCGCCTGGTTCGGGGAATCAGAGAATAGAAGGTTGGTAGAACCCTCTTGCTGCTTCTCAAAATCGCCTTCAATTAGGAATTCCTTCTCGCCTGGTTCCGGAGATTTCTTGAGAAGAAGGACGATGTTAGGGTATCAACACCCTGGATAGAGAAAGCAATTCTCTAAAAGATTTCTGAATTCGAGAGCGCACGGTGCGTCGTGAAGAAGCCTCTGCTTGTGGAGTCCTTTCTCGAGCGTATCGTCTCAGAAAAGCTCTTCGAAGAAGTCCCCCCTCCTTGTGCCCCTGGCGGGCTATTTATAGGGAGAGCAAGGGTATAACCGTCCCTTGAAAATATGGAAACAGATTGAATCAAATCTGTTAGAATCCGGAAAGTAGCCTTGCTGCGAGGCTAAGATCAGCTTCTGCGAAGTTAGAATTGGCAGGTCGGTTGATCTTCTTGATCCTTTCCATATCGTTGGAGGATTTTCCCTGATCTTCTTACTCGTTTTAGGAGAGTCAAGAGATTGTGGCAATCAACTGCCAAATTTGATCTCTGATTTGATCTTAATTGGATTTGATCTGATTGGATCCGATCTCATCCGGAGATTTGATTGGTCAAAGGTTGACCATAGCAGAGCAATGGCGGAGCTGCCCGCATTGAACTCGTAGCGGAGCTAGAGGCAGCTTCTGGCGAAATCCGAAAGAAACCCTTTGGCGGAGCTGGAAGTCCTCTGTGGCGAAGTTGCGAGTTAGCTTCCTAGCGAGGCTTCGAATGGCTTCGAGGCGAAGTCGAGTGATATTAGTCTCTCAAGCGAGGCTATCCCTTTGGGCCCATGCGATGCTAAGTGTTAGCACCTTAGACCTGCTGAGGTCTGTTTAGAAACAATCCGGGTTCACTGTCTGTTTGCTGGATCAGTGGAGTCCAAGTTGCTTCCTTGTCCCTCGGAGATGGGTGAAAACTGGTCTTCAGCTCGTCTGTCACTTGTCTTTTGTAAATGTCAACAAGTTTAGACATTGTTCGGACCAATAAGAATCTTGTCTTTTTTAAGTGTTAACAGTGGTGATGATGGAGTTGGTGGTAGAGGATGTTGAAGATGGTGGTGAGATTAGGGAGAGTGGAGAGGAAGGGAGTGGAGGATGTGATGGTGGTGGTGCTCTCGGTGGTGGTGGCCGAAGAGGAGTGGAGGTGGTGGAAATGAAGGAGGAGGTGGAGATCAAGGTAAGTGATGGGGTTAAAGATGGAGAGAGGAGGTGGAGGGATTTGAGAGGAGGTGGTGGTGATGGTTTGAAGGAGGAGATGGGGGTGACGCTTGGGGGTGGCGCTAGTATGGGGAGGTCACCGGAGGTGGTGGTATGTCGGATTAGACGGTGGTAAGGCCGGCGGTTGCTTGGTGGAGAAGAGAGAGGGAAAAGTGAGAGAGAATTGATAGTGGGAGGGAGAAATTAAGAGATTTAAAGAGAGATTGGAGAAGAGGTGGAGAGAGATTTGAGAAGAGGTGGAAGGAGGGGCTGCCGTTGGCTGCGTTTTGGCCAGGGAAGAAGGAAGAAAGGGAAAAAAGAAAAGAGAAGGGGGATGAGAATTTAAAAGAGAAGGGGGAGATATTTTGGGAGGTTTTTGTGTGAGGAGAAAAAAAGGAAAAAGAAAAAAGAAAATAAATAGAGAAAAGCAAAAAGAGTGGCGGAGAAAAATGGAAAAAGAAAGAAAAAGGAAAAGGAAAAAAGGAAAATATTTGGATAAAGCTTCGGATCTGGGAAACACCGAATATATGAAAAAAAAAGTCAGAAAAATAGAGTAAATCGGAAAGGTCTCCAAAAATTTAAAAAAATATCAAATTATATTAAGGTAAATAATAAATCAGATTCCAGAAATTCCTCCCATTTTCAAATTAAAAATCCTGAAATCAACCGGTGATACCGTCCGACACTGAATCCGGCCGAGTTTTCATAAATTTTGAAAAATCTCCAAAAAAAATAAAAAATGTGATTCTAAGAAATAATATGGAAGCGAATTTTAGAAATTCAACTCCATTTGTAAAATACAAATCTTGAAATTGACCAGCGATATTGGTCGACACTGATTTTGAAGATTTGACTATTTAATTCAGAAAAATTTCAAAAAATCATGAAAAATTTAAAGTTTTGAAAAATAATTTTTAAAACTGAAATCGGTCAAATCTGACTAGCAAATAAATCAAATCGAGTAATACACTAGGATCGGGTCTCCTATTCAGACTAGGGCTGCCCCGAGTTTACGAATCTAGATCCAGTGCAAAACGATCGCATAAATAATCATACAACAAAAATAAATATGAAAAGTAAATTAAAAAATACGATCGAGAAATATGAATATGGAACTAAATACGTATTCTGAAAATAGGGTGTTAGAGTAGGCAGTCGTAATGGCCCAGCGTGATGAACTACGTGAGGCTTGATCCCCTGGGCAGGGGTACATGGGCAACAATAGTGGCACATCCGTTTGTTGATGCAGCCCGTATGAAGCCATTTGGGCTCTCAAGGATTGACAGCCATTAAGCTGCAATTTGTTCTTCAAGTGTGAAGAAGGGTGAACTCGATGAGCAGTTTATCTTCTAGTGTGAAGATGGTTGAGCTTGCATGAGATGGCATGCATCTGATGAAACTTCTTGAAGACATTAGAGTGATAGTTAATAGGTTGAGTCATGGTGGCTCTCGTTTGGCTCTTCTTGAAGTCAGTTGGACTAGAATTTCAGTCAGTTGTCTCTCTTCGATGGGTAGAGAAATGGTCGCTTGGAGTGATGCATTCCAGTGTTGAGCTGAAGAAGATATTGTTACAAGGTTATTGGAGTTTGTAGAGGGTTGCTTGGAGCGATTTCAAACTCAATATAGATTGATTGGATCAATCAGTGGATCCGTTGTGATCGGTTGTAATCAATAGTAATTTACATCGGTGATTCGTTTAACGATTCCAGATTTCACTACCTTGATCTTTCACAAATCCTCAATTTTGAAATAATTCTTACTTATCGTATAAAAGTTCAAAATTTTGACAACATCTCTCCTTGTATTTTTTCACTTGTCCAAATATAATGTATAATAATATCAGTTTACACGGCTCATCTCAATCTAAATACATTATATATCAAGCCAACAATCACCAACGCAACATAATAATTTTTCGGCTTGCCATCGCCTACTTATCCATATATAACATTCTAAATTTCTCAAATAATGAGCAATAGAGCACACTTCTTGGTTTTTATAATTCAACACTGAAGTTATCTATAACACCAATGTTTTTCATTGATTTTGCAAAGAGGAAAACTTACAAAAAAGTACCGAGGAGCGAAATTACAAGTAATTCTTTGTAAGAAGAAGATTACAGGTAAATCTCCTCTGAGTTTTCTGGGAAAGTGTGCCAGTAGGAATCCGATCAGCGCGCGATTACTTTATCCCTTTGACGATGCGATCGATCAGACAATCGGACTGCTGCCTGATGGGATTCCCTTCTCGCCTGGTTCGGGGAATCGGAGAATAGAAGGTTGGTAGAACCCACTTGTTACTTCTCAAACTGCCTCCACTTAGGAATTTCTTCTCGTTGGTTCCGGAGATTCCTTGAGAGGGAGGAAAATCTTAGGGTATTAGCACCCTGATTAGAGAAGTAGTTCTCTGAATTTTAAAAGCAAGAGAATAGATCTCTTGTTGGCTTCCACTTTCTTGTCCGCGGTGGTCCTCTCTTCGGGGGGGTCTTGGTCTGTCCGTCCTCTTCTCCCCTTTGCCTATGTGGGCTATTTATAGGGACAATAGGGGTATAATGGCCCTGAAAATCTGAAAACAGATTGAGTCAATCTGTTTTGTATCTGGAAAGTAGCCTTGTCGCGAGACTAGAAACCGCTTTTGCGAAGTAGCGCAGGACGCTATATGAGGAATATTCCCTTTATCTCTTCAATTAATTAGGAGATATCCTTTTATGAAAGATATCCCTTTAACTGATTGAGAGATCTCCCCAATCTTCTCACCTGATTGGGAGAGTCAAAAGATTATAGCAAGCAACTGCCAAATTTGATTTCAATAGATTCGATCTTAATTAGATTTGATCTCATCTGGAGATTTGATTGGTCAAAGATGACCATAAAAGATCCACAGCGGAGCTGCCGCGTTGAGCTCACAGTGGAGCTGGGAGAAGTATCTGGCGAAGTTAGAAGAAAGCTCTTCAGCGGAGCTAGATAAACTTTGTGGCGAAGTTACCAATCAGCCTTTTGCGATGCTGCGCTGAGCTAACTTTCTACGGAGTTAGCTGAGCGTTTGCAGGCGAAACTGCAAGTCAGCTCGCTGCGAAGTTATGAAGGATCTTCCTATGATGCTAAGCAATTTTAGCTTCTCATGCGAGACTTATCTTGTGGGCTCGTGCGAGGACTAAGTGTTGAGCTAACTTAATATCCTTGGACCTGCATGGACCTTTTCACGAGCTTTTCTTGGCTTACTGTCTGCTTCACTGGATCAGTAGAGTCCAATTCGTTGATTTGTCGCGTTGAGATGGGTAACGAACTGGTCGTCAACTTGTCTGCCACTTGTCTTTTGTAAATGTCAACAAGTTAGACATAGTTTAGGCCAATTAGGAATCTTGTCTTTTTTAGAATGTCAATAACCAACTTAAAATAATCATAATCAACAATTTCTACTTATCTCAATACAAATCCATTCTACGAATATAACACATACTATAAGTACACATAACAAATAGGGGTATGAACAAATACAACATGAGTTGTTACATTAAAAGGCTAAAACACATCCTTAATACTTTCATTATTAGTGAAATTCTCAACATAATGCCCATAATTGAAGCTGGGCCACCACCTCGCTGCGACCTGAAAAGCATGAAACTGGAAGAGGATGAGCTCAACAGCTCAGTCAGAGAAAATCAAAGAATATCAAGGAAAGAAAATACAAGTAATAGGGAGCTGAACAAAAGAAACGAGAAAAAATAATATCTTATAATGAATAATTAACACAATAATTTATATAGTCTATGTGACAGTCTGACTTCTCTAGTAACCGATTCTCTTTAACTTTATTTAGTTTTTCTATTGCAAATTTCATGATTTAGAAATTTAATAAAATACTCGCCCAATTATTTATATTTTATGCATGATTCTATCCTAAGTACTTTCAGCACGTATCACCACGTGTCTCAAATATCATGCATGAAACACAACGAACATACTCAAACTTATATGAGGATAGTTATTTGTCCAGGTGATACATCACAAAATCACCTCATATTATCATAAGTATAGTTTATCTATATAGATAATACAAATCTCACATAATCATATTACACTTCACAGTATTCGCATATCATACTTAGTGATATACACATCACACATTATGTTGGCCCAAGGTTACAATCACCCGGTTTTAGAATTTTAATGATCACAAAACATATATAGTTATTTGTAATAATCAAATTTAAGTGTTTAAAATTATTTCAGGGTTCTTAGGATTCAAGATGTTTCTTCCCTAAAGGAAGGTGGTGTTGACTCAAGATGACTCAAATACGGGATCAAGAATTCAAGCAAACTCAACGATGCAATTGAAAAAGCCCAATTGAAGATCTTGTAGTCTCCTAAACCCGTGTAAGAATTTAGTATGTTAAAGAGTAAGGATATGATAGTGGTGCTCAAGAAGTCACACACACAAAATACACTTTTCAAAATACAAGTTTTTGGGTAGTTTTGGTTCTGTTGCATGTTTGGTCTTAATACATGTTCCATAATTTTTCAAATTTTTATATCTAGTTTAGAACATGTATTTTATCTCCTATACTATGCTACTTTACCCTCAAACCTATAAAAATAATTTTAAAAATATTTTCAAAGTCTAAAAATCTGTTTATATCCTAATTCAGGCCTTCACGGTCGACCGGGCGGTCGACCGTCACTGTTTCAGGCCTAGGCGGTCGACCGGCCGATCGACCGGGCCTTTTAGCCGTGGGCGTGCATGCTGTGCACTTTTGTCGGTCGGGACGGTCGACCGTCAACTCCTGCGGTCGACCGACCGATCGACTGACTGCAAGCCAGTTGCTCTCTGTTTGTGCCGGTCGACCGGCAGTTCAAAACCCTCTTTTTAAATTTGCTGGTGGTCGACTGGGCGGTCGACCGGAGCCAACGGCTACTTTGCCAAGTGGCCTGCCGGTTGACCGGCCAGTCGACCGGCAACTGTTCAGACTGACAGCAACGGATCTATTCTGGTCTGTTTTTATTTTTTATGGATTCCAATGGCTATTTCTTGTTTCTAAGTTGCTAAATTCACCCCTAATGACTTGGTATCACTTGGTATTTATCCTTTGCCTATAAATAGAGGTCATGGGTCTTTGGTCTTTCACTAGAAAAATATTTAAGTTTCAAGTTTTCAAGAGAAGAAGTGTTTCATTGCTTTCCATTTTTAAATTTCTTTCAATTATAAAATTTTTTTCAGTTGGTTTTCAAGTCTTCTTAACTTATACTACTGAAAATTTTCTCTCACTTTACTTCTTGAACCAAAAATCATACTCCACTCTATAAGAAGTTGTAAGAGAGTATTTGTGATCCTTTTAGATCACCAAGTGACTTGTATTCCTTTCAATTGTGGTTCCGCTTGTGTGAGGATAGTATTGTTGGAGTTGGGTACTCCGGTCTTGTGTAGATAAATTGTAATCCTTGGGTGTAAGGTTCCTGTGTGGAAGTTCCTTTTGTGAACTTAGTGGAAATCCTTCATAGTGGTGAATGCGGGGACGTAGAGCAGTGGCTCAACCTCGAAATAAATTCTCTTGTGTTTGCGATTGATTTCCTTTTGCTCTTTATTGTTTTACATTCTTATACTTGTTGTAACGCCCCGATCCGGCGGGTACGGAGACGTTACTGCGACGTATATACGCAGGTCAGAAATACCCTCATGTATATACGCTAAGCATCAGTACAGGCAAGAATCAGAGTACGAAAGCACGTGGTGATTGTACATTCCAACATATGAGTACAATTACAAAGTTATCACCAGAGGTGACACAATATTACATGAATATTACATCACTGATGTGCGCAATTGCGAGAATACAAAGAGATGTATAAGTTTGAACAGTACAAAGAGAGGCTCAGAGTCATAACAGGAAAACTCTAGAGCCGAGCAGGGGGGCCTGGAAAGATGGGGTTCTGGACGGTCTATTGGGGATCGACACTTCAACTGCGTCACTCTGATCAGCAATTGGGAGAATCCACACTCTCCAAGCTTCAAAACCTGGACATGAGGATCTAGAGGAGTCAGAACTCCCCGGCGAGTGGTGATGCGAAAGCTAGATGGCGTGTTGAGATAAGCATATGCGTATCGATAAATCCAAGTCATAAATATGCATTGAAAACCATATCGTGAGTACAAGCATGCAAGAGTAAGTAGATATACAGTAATTCGATATCAAGCCGGGAACATGTATAATAGAAGATGATAAAAGTAGGTAACGAGGCGATGAATAAGGTAGACAAGGCTACACCTGATATCTCCTAAACTAACATAAAACCGATAAAACCGAATAAAATCGAATAAATCCGATTACGAGTAAAATCAATTGCATAAGCTTAAGTCACGGCTTCATGAGACTAGTACATTGAAGGAATAATCCAAACAAGGAAACCCTCATTTATATACCTTTATCCCATGTCACCGTAATCCAAGCGCATACAACCCGAGTAACAAAACAACACAACAAATGTATATTAGCATCTTATTTTAGTTGAAGCCGTCTAAGTTGTGGGCTTCAGTATGCGTCCCATTCCACATACTTTCACTTACAACTTATAGAGTAAGTTATTTGAAAACTGATGAAATTCGACGAATCATGTTTCGGAGGGGTCCCGTACATGCCCGGGACAACGGTCCAGGAGTATCCGGTGCTGAGCTGGAACGTACCGCTAGGTACCGGGACTTATTTACGCCCGAACAGGAATAGAGTATAGCAGATCCCATAGAAATAGGCCTAGGGCTTGTGCATACCCGGTAGAATAAACAGGAGTAGGGGTGCCAGCACACTCCACGAAATCTCTGGTGGCCGCCAGGTGATCCCTCAAGTATGTGGCCACGCGTGACTCGATAAGACCACCATAAAAATGATTATTCAGGACCCATCAGTTTCCCCTAAACCGGGTACAAGTTGTCTTATTATTATTTAATATGTAATTTGCAATTTACAGGAATACATGAGTACTATAGATTCAGCTCACTGTATATAATACAGGAAAATAAGTATAAAATTCTTGTAAATGTGATAATCACAGGTCAAGTATTAATATGACAGGAGGCAGGTGATAAGTCATGTCATAGTAAGAAGCAAGTGTTAAGTAGTAGCATGTCGGGTGCCAGGTGATGACACATCAGTTGTCAAGTGATACAGACAGGTGCAAGGTATTGGCATGTAGATGATAGGTATCAAGTAATAGCATGTCAAGTTTTAACATATCAAGCATGTACTTGGCAAGAGATAAAGTAATAGCTGAGCACAATTAAGCAGAGCTGAGCAAGCTGGAGCGAAGCTAATGTACAACACTAAATGCTATCACGCTCGGTGTGGTTACCGCTCGCAACATTGCTAGACACACGTGTCGCAGCAAGCGTATGAACACTATACTACCACTCACGGGGAAGCCATGCTCATGGGGTAACTATACTCGAATAGAGTAAGCAGTAAAGTGTTGACGCTAGATACGCCTACCAGGCATAGCATAGAGAAAGTCCAGAGGACTTTAAACCTCAAAGGTTGTACCCAGAGGTTAGGCCCGAAGGCAAGGGTACCTGCAAAAAGTGTTAGTTCCAAATAGCACAAATCGTGAATAAGTACAAGTCGACCCGATGAAAGGAGAAGCCAAAAAGGAAAGCGAGAACACTCGCCTAAATCTTCAGAAAAACACAGTGAAATCCATGATCTCCAGAATCCAGGAAACTAATGCGTAAACGTTTTCCAATAAAAAGGAGGAGAAAGAATGATGACGCGGGAGTCGCATCGCGTAGATTTCCACAAACGCGGGGCTCGAGACCCGCATTTAAGCAAGGCACGAGAAGAACATAGACGCGAGCTTGAGCTCTGCGTCACGTTAACACAAGAACGCGAGGATCGTGTTAAGGAATCGCTTGAACGCGGGGGTTGTGTAACGCCCCGATCCCGTAGGTACGGAGACGTTATGGCGACGTACATACGCGAGGTGAAAACACACTCACGCATACGTGAAGCCTCAGTACAGGACATAACCTCCATAGTTATAAGAGTTCCAGCAGGACATAAGTACAAGAATACCTGCAGAAAGAGGTTAGTGATCATAACCGATAGGAAAACAGGAATAAATAAGATAACAGCAGTAAAAGATACCTATGAATGGTCTCGATAATAAGTCTCCTATGTGAACCCAATGGACTATCTGACCAAATGATAACTCGGATCTCCAACCTGGGCACGCAAACTCAGGGTCGTCAGAAAGCGACCTAGTGAGTGGTAAAATGAAGGAGGTAGTAATATATACTATAGTAATACAAGCATGATAATAGTATATAATACATGGTGTTGTAATAGTGATACCATATAATAAGCATATAATAAGCAGTAGAAATATATAAATATGTCATCTTTTAATACCATCACTATCTAGCCGGTTATCATCGGGTCATGTCGTATCCAGTTTATATAATAAATAATGTTGTTTAGTGGTGACGTGCTAGAAATGAACATGTTAGTGGTGACGTGACAGAAGTGAACCTGCAGATGGGCATATGCAATATAACCATAATATGGTGTTGTGCATAGACAGTAATGATGTCTGCAAGGTATACAGAAAACAGAATATATGCAATGCAGAGTATACATATACATGAGTAGGATGCCATCACAGAAAGTGTAACATGTACCAAGTAAAGTAACAAAGTATACATGTAACATGACAGCGGATAAATGATCAGGTGTAGTAACAAGTACGACTAAACAATAGTATACATGTATCAGGCAAGTCATGTTATTTATCCAATAGTAGCAATCAGTATCGCCTGCTATTTTAATCAATCTCTTCCAGTGTCCCATACCACTGGCAGTTCATACTGGAGCCCGCACTCCAGTCGAACCCATCCGGACATGGCATACGGGTACCATTATCCAAATGAGAGAGTGATCAAATAACAAGTGTTCCCGACTTCACTATTGTGTATACTGTTTTATTGTGTTAATTGGAAACCCAATAGTCAAGGAGATCTAGTCAGGTGGGTGTACCCCGTGCATACCCGGGATCACGGCCTTAAACAGACCCCTGGCTGCTGAGACCAGGGCCAGCCCGCTAAGGCTGTAACATGTAACAGAAACTCAATGAGCTAAAACAATAAACAGGAGCTCATGAGCTATAACAGACGGTAGCCAGAACTACCCCGTCCCCTGCAGTGGGACAAACAATGGATCCAGACATCCACCCAACAAGATCTAGTCAACCGTCAAGTCTCCCCCAATCCCATCTTATATTTCATATATCTAATGTACACAGGGTATCAGGAACAAGAACGGTACATGATACATGTAACACGATAACATGACATGAGCTCTATTGATAGCACGAAATACGATAACGTGAAACAATAGATGTGGGATTCTAGAGGTGGCCCCCGTGGCTTAGATCCACGTGGCACTTAGTTCCACACATCGCATATCAGCAGCTCATGTATCCAGTAACGGAAATATCAATAACGGGAAACAATCATGCGACAGGAAGACATGAATATACATGCAATATAAACAGTGATCCATATGACAAGAATAGAGAAACCATACATGCATGTATAACAGTGATATGTAAACATGACATAACTGTGTACCGAGCATCCATGTAATGATGAGAACAATAATATGAAATGCGTATATCCGTGTACCAGTGGAACATATATGTGTAGCGATACTCCGTATAATATCTCTATGATAGTACATGTCATACCAGTGGTCAGTGTATAATGTAATACCGTGTCCAGTGAATTACAGTGTTCGTGTCATGATGATACCAGTGCATGAATTAAAGGTGTCCAGCATTCATATCTATTGACAGTGTAGTGTCATCGAGTACCGTGGATCAATTCCTATCTAGTGACAATGTAGTGTCATCGGGTAACGTGGATCAATATACATGTGACGATCATTATCTAACTGTGATATAATACATGAAATAATAGTGTTCAAGACTATGGTGAAATAGTGGCCCGGATGTCAGTGGTACATGAACATGACCTAATAGGCATCCAGTGTCACACTTTACATCTATTAGGTATCAGGCATATTCTAAGTACAGTGATGATGACAATGTTTTAATATTGTCTACAGTTTATTTAACCGGTATCATGTTTTATTTAAATAAAGCAACCAAGATCAATTAATATACTAAAAAGATAATTTATAAAATAAAAACACTCACAAACTATCCACGGGAAGGTAGCTCTCTTTCCCACGATCGCAACGGATCCAGAATTATCCAAATCGGAGTCCGGATGCTCCCGATATCGCCCGAATACTTTTGGGTTTGGATGCTGGTTTAGTCTCATAACGGGTCGGGTCTAGATCCACAACCCAAACCCATTAACTTAAGTTAAATGGGTAGTGGGTTTATGGATTAACGGGTCGGGTTTTGGGAACTAACCCAAATTGGGTTAATGGGTTTGGGATCAACCCAAACCCACACAAAGAAGAAGAAGCAGCAGCAGCTTGCTGCTGCTCCTCCTGTGCGGCCGGCCGGCGGCGGTCCCGGCCGCCGGCGGCGGTCAGCCTAAGAGAGAGAGAGAGAGAGAGAGAGAGAGGGAGATAAAGAGAAAGAGGGAAGGAAAGATTGGAAAAGAAAGAGAAGAAAAGGAAGAAACAGAACAAGAAGAAGAAGAAGAAGAAGAAGAAAAGAGAAAGGAGGAGGAGAGGGTGGCGCGGTGGCTGGGGAGCGCGGCCTGGCGACGGCGGCCGGCGGCCTGCCTTGGCTGCGGGTCACCCCCCTATTTGGGTTTCTGCACAGTGAGGGAGAGAGTGGGGGAACAGAGAGAGAGAAGAGAGAGAGAGAAATTGGAGAGAGAGTATTAGGGAAGAGAGAGAAAGGAAGTTAATTTTAAATTAAGAGAGAGGGAGAGAGATTTTAAGAGGGGAGAGAGATAAGTCGGTGTCAATGGCGGTGGAGGAATTCTCCAGAGAAATGGAGAAGAGGAAGAAAAAAGAAAAGAAAAGAAAAGAATTAAAAATAATATTTTAATATTATAATATTGGCCCAATATTTGACCAGCTCGACCAGCTCCGAACGGTGCCTATAAATTATAAAAAATATAGAATATTATCCTAAGACGTAATATGAAGACGGTTTGCAGAAATTCAATGCGGTTTGCAAATTAAAAATTCCGGAGTGTCTCACCGATACCGGGCGACACCGGTTTGGCCGGAGTTTTCATAAATTCAGAAAAATCCCAAAAAATACTCTAACGTAGATAACACGATTTTAAGGCACATGGTGAAAGCGCATCCTTAAAATACAACTCCGTTTGTGAAATAAAAATCGTAGAGCCGGTTATCGGTCTCGGTCGACACTGACTACGGAGATTTTTCCAAAATAATCCAGAAAAATTCCATAAAATCCTGAAAACTCTAAAATATTAGAAAATAATTTTTGAAATTGACATCAGCTCAATCAGACTAACACGGAGGTCAAAGCAATATGATACGTCGTATCACGTACTGATACTGTGATACGTATATCAGGGAGCAAGGGGTTACATTTCTCCCCACCTTACAAAAAAATTCGTCCACGAAATTTCAAATCAGGTGGGAGAACAATATTTTTAACCCCAAAGCCTAAATGTTACGGATCCATGACACTTCCGCTGCGCACTCTGATATCTATAAGGAACTCGGGAGGGAAAAGTATGGTAGTGAACGCATAACTAACGGATTGGAAGCAAGAAGATGAAGCAAGAAGGAAATCAAATAGGCTAGTTGATAACTGTCAGTAAGGAATATAAAAGAGTCAAGGAATGAATCGTCAATGACATGGTATTCTTGTACTCGTTGCTGGAATCCCGAATTAAGATACAGACAAGTTTGAATCTGAATTTCATTGTACTGCTGGCAAGAGCCCGAGGATGGACCCAGGTGGTTACCCACACCAGGTGTGGACCTAGGCTCTGATACCACTCTGTAACGCCCCGATCCCGCAGGTATGGAGACGTTATGGCGACGTACATACGCGAGGTGAAAATACACTCACGCGTACGTGAAGCCTCAGTGCAGGACATAACCTCCATAGTTATAAGAGTTCCAGCAGGACATAAGTACAAGAATACCTGCAGAAAGAGGTTAGTGATCATAACCGATAGGAAAAAAGGAATAAATAAGATAACAGCAGTAAAAGATACCTATGAATGGTCTCGATAATAAGTCTCCTATGTGAACCCAATGGACTATCTGACCAAATGATAACTCGGATCTCCAACCTGGGCACGCAAACCCAGGGTCGTCAGAAAGCGACCTAGTGAGTGATAAAATGAAGGAGGTAGTAATATATACTATAGTAATACAAGCATGATAATAGTATATAATACATGGTGTTGTAATAGTGATACCATATAATAAGCATATAATAAGCAGTAGAAATATATAAATATGTCATCTTTTAATACCATCACTATTTAGCCGGTTATCATCGGGTCATGTCGTATCCAGTTTATATAATAAATAATGTTGTCTAGTGGTGACGTGCTAGAAATGAACATGTTAGTGGTGACGTGACAGAAGTGAACCTACAGATGGGCATATGCAATATAACCATAATACGGTGTTGTGCATAGACAGTAATGATGTCTGTAAGGTATACAGAAAACAGAATATATGCAATGCAGAGTATACATATACATGAGTAGGATGCCACCACAGAAAGTGTAACATGTACCAAGTAAAGTAACAAAGTATACATGTAACATGACAGCGGATAAATGATCAGGTACAGTAACAAGTACGACTAAACAATAGTATACATGTATCAGGCAAGTCATGTTATTTATCCAATAGTAGCAATCAGTACCGCCTGCTATTTTAATCAATCTCTTCCAGTGTCCCATACCACTGGCAGTTCATACTGGAGCCCGCACTCCAGTCGAACCCATCCGGACATGGCATACGGGTACCATTATCCAAACGAGAGAGTGATCAAATAACAAGTGTTCCCGACGTCACTATCGTGTATACTGTTTTATTGTGTTAATTGGAAACCCAATAGTCAAGGAGATCTAGTCAGGTAGGTATACCTCGTGCATACCCGGGATCACGGCCTTAAACAGACCCCTGGCTGCTGAGACCAGGGCCAGCCCGCTAAGGCTGTAACATGTAACAGGAACTCAATAAGCTAAAACAATAAAAAGGAGCTCATGAGCTATAACAGACGGTAGCCAGCACTACCCCGTCCCCTGCAGTGGGACAAACAATGGATCCAGATATCCACCCGAATAGATCTAGTCAACCGTCAAGTCTCCCCAATCCCATCTTATATTTCATACATCTAATGTACACAGGGTATCAGGAATAAGAACGGTACATGATACATGTAACACGATAACATGACATGAGCTCTGTTGATAGCACGAAACACGATAACGTGAAACAATAGATGTGGGATTCTAGAGGTGGCCCCCGTGGCTTAGATCCACGTGGCACTTAGTTCCACACATCGCATATCAGCAGCTCATGTATCCAGTAACGGGAATATCAATAACGGGAAACAATCATGCGACAGGAAGACATGAATATACATGCAATATAAACAGTGATCCATATGACAAGAATAGAGAAACCATACATGCATGTATAACAGTGATATGTAAACATGACATAACTGTGTACCGAGCATCCATGTAATGATGAGAACAATAATATGAAATGCGTATATCCCTGTACCAGTGGAACATATATCTGTAGCGATACTCCGTATAATATCTCTATGATAGTACATGTCATACCAGTGGTCAGTGTATAATGTAATACCGTGTCCAGTGAATTACAGTGTCCGTGTCATGATGATACCAGTGCATGAATTAACGGTGTCCAGCATTCATGTCTATTGACAGTGTAGTGTCATCGAGTACCGTAGATCAATTCCTATCTAGTGACAATGTAGTGTCATCGGGTAACGTGGATCAATATACATGTGACGATCGTTATCTAACTGTGATATAATACATGAAATAATAGTGTTCAAGACTATGGTGAAATAGTGGCCCGGATGTCAGTGGTACATGAACAGGACCTAATAGGCATCCAGTGTCACACTTTACATCTATTAGGTATCAGGCATATTCTAAGTACAGTGATGATGACAATGTTTTAATATTGTCTACAGTTTATTTAACCGGTATCATGTTTTATTTAAATAAAGCAACCAAGATCAATTAATATACTAAAAAGACAATTTATAAAATAAAAACACTCACAAACTATCCACGGGAAGGTAGCTCTCTTTCCTACGATCGCAACGGATCCAGAATCGTCCAAATCGGAGTCCGGATGCTCCCGATATCGCCCGAATACTTTATTGGGTTTGGATGCTGGTTTAGTCTCATAACGGGTCGGGTCCAGATCCACAACCCAAACCCATTAACTTAAGTTAAATGGGTAGTGGGTTTATGGATTAACGGGTCGGGTTTTGGGAACTTAACCCAAATTGGGTTAATGGGTTTGGGATCAACCCAAACCCACACAAAGAAGAAGAAGAAGCAGCAGCTTGCTGCTGCTCCTCCTGTGCGGCCGGCCGGCCTGTCGGCGGCGGTCCCGGCCACCGGCGGCGGTTAGCCCAAGAGAGAGAGAGGGAGATAAAGAGAAAGAGGGAAGGAAAGATTGGAAAAGAAAGAGAAGAAAAGGAAGAAACAGAACAAGAAGAAGAAGAAGAAGGAGAAGAAAAGAGAAAGGAGGAGGAGAGGGTGGCGCGGTGGCTGGGGAGCGCGGCCTTGCGGCGGCGGCCGGCGGCCTGCCTTGGCTGCGGGTCGCCCCCCCTATTTGGGTTTCTGCACAGTGAGGGAGAGAGTGGGGGAACAGAGAGAGAGAAGAGAGAGAGAAATTGGAGAGAGAGTATCAGGGAAGAGAGAGAAAGGAAGTTAATTTTAAATTAAGAGAGAGGGAGAGAGATTTTAAGAGGGGAGAGAGATAAGTCGGTGGCAATGGCGGTGGAGGAATTCTCCAGAGAAATGGAGAAGAGGAAAGAAAAAGAAAAGAAAAAGAAAAGAAAGAAAAGAATTAAAAATAATATTTTAATATTATAATATTGGCCAAATATTCGACCAGCTCGACCAGCTCCGAACGGTGCCCATAAATTACAGAAAATATAGAATATTATCCTAAGACATAATATGAAGACGGTTTGCAGAAATTCGATGCGGTTTGCAAATTAAAAATCTTGGAGTGTCTCACCGATACTGGGCGACACCGGTTGGCCGGAGTTTTCATAAATTCAGAAAAATTTCAAAAAATACCCTAACATAGATAACATGATTCTAAGGCACATGGTGAAAGCGGATCCTCAAAATACAACTCCGTTTGTGAAATAAAAATCGTAGAGCCGGTTATCGGTCTCGGTCGACACCGACTACGGAGATTTTTCCAAAATAATCCAAAAAAATTCCATAAAATCCTGAAAACTCTAAAATATTAGAAAATGATTTTTGAAATTGACATCAGCTCAATGGACTAACACGGAGGTCAAAGCAATATGATACGTCGTATCACGTACTGATACTGTGATACGTATATCAGGGAGCAAGGGGTTACAGGTTGAGTCGCGTCTAGAAATTAACAGAGAAAGAGAGAGACAGGGAGATGAGATAATGAGAGATGCATGGATGGGGGAAGAGAGAGAGACGCAAGGAAGGAGGGTGAGAGAGGGACGCAGGTTTGTAAGATAAAAGGGGAGACGCAAGGTTGGGAGAAAAATAGAGAAGGAAAGGAAAGGAAAAAGAAAGGAAAGAAAGAAGGAAGAAAAAGAAAGATGGAAAGGAAGGAAAAGAAAGAAGAAGGGAAGGGGAAACACCGGCCATGGGTTGGCGGCGGTCGCCGGCGGCGGCCGAAGGTGGCCAGAGGCCGGAGGTGGGCGGCCAAAGCCCTAAGCCCAAGGCAAGAAAAGGAGTGCAAGTCTAGTTGAAATGGTGAAAATGGAGTTTTACAAAAGGGGTTGCGGAGAGCGAAGCTATAGCTCGTTAGAAAGAGTATTCTGAGGAGAGGAAGATGGCGTGGTTGTTGGTGGCCAAGGTGGTGTATGTGGTGGTGGAAATGATGGTGAAACTTTGAAAGTTAATGGGTTGTTTTGATGGAAAAAGGAGGAAGAAGATGGTGGTGTGGTTGGTGTTAAGGTGGTTGTTGTTGTTGGAATGGAGGAGGAGATGGAGGAAAAGGTGGTGGAGAATTTGGTGGTCGAGGAGATGGAGAAAGGTGGCCGGCCAAAGGAGGGCACGGTGGCTCTTTGGGCTGCTGTCTTTCTCTGTTGGCTGTTGGAGAAGAAAGAAGGAAAAAATGAAATAGAGAAGAAAAGAAGTGTTATATATATATATATATATATATATATATATATATATATATATATATATATATATATATATATATATATATATATTATATATATATATATAAAGGGGAAGTTAGATTATTACGAAATTTCCATTGAGTTCAAATAAATGAGACTTGCGTCTCATTAAATGAAATCCGCATCTGTAAATGAGACAGACCTACGTCTAGGCCAAATAGAGCCAGATGCGTAGATGAGGTCCGCGTCCAGGAGCAAAACGCGAGAGTCGCGTTAGACAGAAAAGACAAAAAGTCATAATGACTTGATTAGAATTGATCTGAAGTGCATTAAATGCAGAAAGAATGCGAATCTTCGCATTAAAGGTCAGATCTAAGTCTGGTAAGACTCGCGTCTGAGCAGAGAGAGAGAAATTGAGAAGAATATAAATATGATATCTGGATAAATTCCGGTATCTGGGGAAAACATCAAAACTCCGGAAAAGCCCGAAAAATGAAGTAACTCGGAAAGCTTCTCAAAAATTCTCAAAAATAATAAATATTATTTTAAGATATTTAGAGAAATCAATTTTCAGAGATTCAATCTCATTTTCAAAATAAAAATCCTAAAGTCCACCGTCGATACCGGTCTGCACCGGGTCGGCCAGATTTTGATAAATTCTGAAAAATCTAAGAAAATGCATGAAAGGAGAAAAATATAATTTTAAGAAGTAATATGAAAGCAAAATCCAGAAATTTGATTTTAATTGTAAACTAAAATTCTTGGAATCACCCAGTGATACTGGCAGATACCAAATCCAGTAGAATTTTGATAAATTCAGAAAAATGCCAGAAAAAGTATTTAGATAGAAAATGTGATTTTAAAAAGTTATAGGAATGCGATTTTTAGAATTTCAACTCCGTTTGTAAATTAAAAATCCAAGAATCGGCCAGGGGCACTAGTCGACACCGGTTTTGAAGAATTCCAATTTAATTTTGAAAAATTTCAGAAAATCATAGAAAATCTAAAATATTAGTAAATAATGTTTAAAACTGAAATTGGTCAAATCTAAATATCAGAAAGACCAAATCAAGTAATACACTAGGATCGGGTTCTCGGTTCAGACTAGGGCTGACTCCGAGTCCACGAATCCAGATCCAAGGAAAAATAATCATGAAAATAATTCATAATACAAAACAAATACAGGAAGTAAATTAAAAAATATGATCGAAAAATCTGAATACGCAACTAAGTACGTATTCCGGGAGCGGGGTGTTACATTCCATCCACCTTACAAAAAAATTGCGTCCTCGCAATTTCGATAAGGGGTAAAATGAACACAAAGGGGACAAGGACGGAAATTATACCAATCAAGATATGAATCACTGCAGGTAGGGCTCTCAAGTTGACTGCATAATAATCAGAATATAGACGTCTTCTGCACTTCCTGCTGTATAAATCTCCGAACGATGCCAAATAATACTGATCTGATATCATTGCTTTGTAATAGAATTCCCACTGTACTGTATACTTGATAGCTCTGCGAGAATAAGTCAGAATACTGAAGATAAAGGAAACCCTGATAGTACTGAGCATAATAAAGAAGACCGATAATTGAGAATTCTGAAGACCCGGCATCAATCATTCTGAAGGATATAGCCAAGAATAGAGAATAACATTAGAAAATCCGGATACCGCCTTCTGAAAGATAACTCGATCGTTGATCAATTCTGAGAATGCCCGAGCACCATAGAGTTGGCCGAAGAGATCATATAATAGCTTCATTCTGAACCAGCCACTACCTCTCTTGTTTATCCATATCTTAAGTTGGTATAAGGGCTACGAAAAATTAAAACAACGAAAAGATGGAAGGGATTAGGAATCAAATGAAGGATGATCAAGATAGAATAGATAACTCTGCACTTGTAGTTGGATTGTATAATCGGGACTCATGCATTTCAGCTGCAAATTTTTTTACCATTAATTTGCCATCTGGACGTACTGAGGATGCAAGAGCCTAGTCTCTGATACTACCCTGTAATTCCCCGATCCGGCGGGTACGGAGACGTTACTGCGACGTATATACGCAGGTCAGAAATACCTTCATGTATATACGTTAAGCATCAGTACATGTAAGAATCAGAGTACGAAAGCACGTGGTGCATTACACATTCCAACATATGAGTATAATTACAAAGTTATCACCAGAGGTGACACAATATTACATGAATATTACATCACTGATGTGTGCAATTGCGAGAATACAAAGAGATGTACAAGTATGAACAGTACAAAGAGAGGCTCAGAGTCATAGCAGGAAAACTCTAGAGCCGAGCAGGGGGGCCTGAAAAGATGGGGCTCTGGATGGTCTGCTGGAGATCCACGCTTCAATTGCACCACTCTGATCAGCAACTGAGAGAATCCACACTCTCCAAACTCCAAATCTGGATATGAGGATCCAGAGGAATCAGAACTCCCCGGCCAGTAGTGATGCGAAAGCCAGATGGCGTGCTGAGATAAGCGCATATGTATCAATAAATCTAAGTCATAAATATGCATTGAAAACCGTGTCGTGATCACAAGCATGCAGGAGCAAGTAGATATACAGTAATTCGATATCAAGCCGGGAACATGTATGATAGAAGATGATAAAAGTAGGTAACGAGGCGATGAATAAGGTAGACAAGACAACACCTGATATCTCCTAAACTAATATAAAACCGATAAAATTGAATAAAATTGAATAAATCTGATTACGAGTAAAACCGATTGCATAAGCTTAAGTCACGACTTCATGAGACTAGTACATCGAAGGAATAATCCAAATAAGGAAATCCTCATTTATATACCTTTATCCCATGTCACCATAATCTAAGCGCATACAACCCGAATTACAAAACAACACAACAAATTGTATATTAGCATCTTATTTTAGTTGGAGCCCTCTAAGTTGTGGGCTTCAGTATGCGTCCCATTCCACATACTTTCACTTACAACTTATAGAGCAAGTTATTTGGAAACTGATGAAATTCGACGAATCAAGTTTCGGATGGGCCCCGTATATGCCTGGGACAACGGTCCAGGAGTATCCGGTGCTGAGCCGGAATGTACCGCTAGGTACCGGGACTTATTTACGCCCGAACAGGAATAGAGTATCGCAGATCCCATAGAAATAGGCCTAGGGCGTGTGCATACCCGGTAGGAATAAACAGGAGTGGGGTGCCAGCACACCCCATGGAATCCCTGGTGGCCGCCAGGTGATCTCTCAAGTATGTGACCACGCGTGACTCGATAAGATCACCATAAACATGATTATTCAGGACCCATCAGTTTTTTTCAAACCGGGTACAAGTTGTCTTATTATAATTTAATATGTAATTTGCAATTTACGGGAATAGCAGGAGCAGGACATGATCAAAAATTCAGGAGTACATGAGTACTATAGATTCAGCTCACTGTATATAATACAGGATAACAAGTACAAAATTCTCGTAAATGTGATAATCACAGGTCAAGTATTAATATGACAGAAGGCAGGTGATAAGTCATGTCATAGCAAGAAGCAAGTGTTAAGTAGTAGCATGTCGGGTGTCAGGTGATGACACATCAGTTATCAAGTGATATAGATAGGTGCCAGGTACTGGCATGTAGATGATAGGTATCAAGTAATTGCTTGTCAAGTGTTAACATATCAAGCATGTACTTGGCAAGGGATAAAGTAATAGCTGAGCACAATTAAGCAGAGCTGAGGAAGCTGGAGCGAAGCTAATGTACAACACTAAATGCTATCACGCTCGGTGTGGTTACCGTTCGCAACATTGCTAGACACACGTGTCGCAGCAAGCGTATGAACGCTATAGTACCGCTCACGGGGAAGCCATGCTCACGGGGTAACTATACTCGAACAGAGTAAGCAGTAAAGTGTTGACGCTAGATCCGCCTACCAGGCGTAGCATAGAAAAAGTCCAAAGGACTTTAAACCTCAAAGGTTGTACCCAGAGGTTAGGCCCGAAGGTAAGGGTACCTGTAGAAAGTGTTAGTTCCAAATAGTACAAATCGTGAATAAATACAAGTCGACCCGATGAAAGGAGAAGTCAAAAAGGAAAGAGAGAACACTCGCCTAAATCTTCAAAAAAACACAGTGAAATCCATGATCTCCGGAATCCAGGAAACTAACGCGTAAATGCGTTCCAATAAAAAGGAGGAGAGAGAATGATGACGGGGAGTCGCAGACGCGGGAGTCGCGTCGCGTAAATTTTCACAAACGCGGGATTCGAGACCCGTGTTTAAGCAAGACACGAGAAGAACGTAGATGCGAGCTTGAGCTCCGCGTCAGTTAACACAAGAACGCGAGGATCGCGTTAAGGAATCGCTTGAACGCGGGAGGTTGAGCCGCGTCTAGCAATTAACAGAGAAAGAGAGAGACAGGGAGATGAGATAATGAGAGATGCATGGATGGGGGGAGAGAGAGACGCAAGGAAGGAGGGTGAGAGGGGGACGCAGGTTTGTGAGATAAAAGGGGAGAGGCAAGGTTGGGAGAAAACTAGAGAAGGAAAGAAAAAGGAAAGGAAAGGAAAAAGAAAGGAAAGAAAGAAGGAAGAAAAAGAAAGATGGAAAGGAAGGAAAAGAAAGAAGAAGGGAAGAGGAAAGACCGGCCATGGGTTGGCGGCGGTCGCCGGCGGCGGCCGGAGGTGGCCGGAGGCCGGAGGTGGGCGGCCAAAGCCCCAAGCCCAAGGCAAGAATAGGAGTGCAAGTCTAGTTGAAATGGTGAAAATGGAGTTTTGCAAAAGGGGTTGCGGAGAGCAAAGCTATAACTCGTTAGAAAAAGTATTCCGAGGAGAGGAAGATGGCGTGGTTGTTGACGGCCAAGGTGGTGTATGTGGTGGTGGAAATGATGGTGAAACTTTGAAAGTTTATGGGTTGTTTTGATGGAAAAGGGAGGAAGAAGATGGTGGTGTGGTTGGTGTTAAGGTTGTTGTTGTTGTTGGACTGGAGGAGGAGATGGAGGAAAAAGTGGTGGAGAATTTGGTGGTGGAGGAGATGAAGAAAGGTGGCCGGCCAAAGGAGGGCACGGTGGCTCTTTGGGCTGCTACCGTTCTATGTTGGCTGTTGGAGAAGAAAGAAGGAAAAAGTGAGAGAGAGAGAGAGAAGAAAAGAAGTGTATATATATAAAGGGGAAGTTAGATTATTACGAAATTGCCATTGAGTTCAAATCAATGAGACTTGCATCTCATTAAATGAAATCCGCGTCTGTAAATGAGACAGACCTGCGTCTAGGCCAAATAGATCCAGACGCGGAGATGAGGTCCGCGTCCAGGAGCAAAACGCGCGAGTCGCGTTAGACAGAAAAGTCAAAAGTATAATGACTTGATTGGAGTTGATCTGAAGTGCATTAAATGCAGAAAGAATGTGAATCTTCGCATTAAAGGTCAGATCTGAGTCTGGTGAGACTCGCGTCTGAGCGGACAGAGAGAAATCGAGAAGAATATAAATATGATATCTGGATAAATTCCGGTATCTGGGAAAAACACCGAAAACTCCAGAAAACCCCGAAAAATGAAGTAACTCGGAAAGCTTCTCAAAAATAATAAATATTATTTTAAGATATTTGGAGAAATCTGTTTTTAAAGATTCAATCTCATTTTCAAAATAAAAATCTTAAAGTCCAACATCGATACCGGTCTACACCGGGTCGGCCGAATTTTGATAAATTCTGAAAAATCTAAGAAAATACATGAAAGGAGAAAATATAATTTTAAGAAGTAATATGAAAGCAAAATCCAGAAATTTGATTCCAATTGTAAACTAAAATTTCTGGAATCACCTAGTGATACTGGCCGATATCAAATCCAGTGGAATTTTGATAAATTCAGAAAAATGTCAGAAAAAGTATTTAAATAGAAAATGTGATTTTAATAAGTTTTAAGAAAGCCATTTTTAGAATTTCAACTCCGTTTGTAAATTAAAAATCTGAGAATCGGTCAGCGGCACTGGTCGACACCGGTTTTAAAGAATTCCAATTTAATTCAGAAAAATTTCAGAAAATCATAAAAATCTAAAATATTAGTAAATAATATTTAAAATTGAAATTGATCAAATCTGAATACCAGAAAGACCAAATCAAATAATACACTAGGATCGGGTCCTTGGTTCAGAGTAGGGCTGACTCCGAGTCAACGAATCCAGATCCAAAAAAATAATCATAGAAATAATTCATAATACAAAACAAATATAGGAAGTAAATCAAAAAATACGATCGAAAAATCTGAATACGCAACTAAGTACGTATTCCGGGAGCGGGGTGTTACACTTGTTGGCCTGGAGGCCTTCCTCTCTAATTTTGATGATGATTAACTCATGTAGTTATGTTTACTAATAATCTTGTGATTTTAGTTTCAGATCATTAAGTAAGATATTAGTTGGTGATTGCTTCAACAAGAAGTGTTTGGAAGCCTTCGCTTGGTGATTCCCGTGCCCGAGCATCAAGATCATACCTTTGTGCTCGTTGGATCACGGTGTTTGGACCGAGTCGACTTGAAGATGAAGATCGTCAAGAAGACTTAGGTATCCATAGTTTACTGTGTTTAGATCCATTTGTAAAGCTTAGTATAGTTGATATGCTCAAGTGCACAACACACACAAGATTTATGTTTTGGATTTGGTTTTCATGAATAGTTGATCAAAACAAGTTTAAATGGTTTTTATGTATATTAGATGTGTTCAATATACACACATGCTTCATATCTTAAACAAACTTATTTTGATATGTCTATTCATGTGTTTTAGGAAAAATCAGATTTCCTATTGAAAAATTCAAGTTTGACAAAATACTAGTTTTGATTTTTGGTAAAAATGTTAAGACACAAAAATGGTTTCATATGCTTGATATTTGAGTTAAAATGATTATCACATGTTTATGTATCAATGCAAAATGATAAAACTATTTTTGGGTATTTTTACAAAGACTTAAAAGATTTTTAGAAATATTTTTTACATGTGTTTCTGAACCAGAACTGTGCTGACAGGCCTTGCCGGTCGACAGGGCGGTCGACCGACGTGCACAGACCTGTGCACGTCTGCTGGCACAGTGGGCCGGTCGGCCGGTCGGTCGACCGGATCAGAGAGCCTTGCTCTCTGTATCTGGGCGGTCGACCGAGCAGTCGACCGGAGCAGAGAAGTCTGCTCTCTGTTTCTGGGCGGTCGGCCGAGCGATCGACGGATGCCCCAATGGTCATATTTCTGACCGTTGGCGGTCGACTGGGCCGGTCGACCGCAAGCCTGTCAGGCTGCCAGATCAGCCTAACGGCTAGTTTTCTGTTTAGCCTATATAAACCCCATTTCTTTGGGATTTTGGCCAAGATTTTTAGAGCTAAAATTTTCAGACTTTCTCTACTGTTTTAAACAAGTTTTCAAAAGAGTTTCGTGCCAAAAAGGATTCATCTTATTTGTTTTAGGTTTTTGGAAAAATCAAAGGAAATAGAATTTTGGGAGATTTGTGTTTGTTCTTCATTTTCATTATCTTCAAGAGTTTTCTCAAGATTATTTCTTTGAGTTTTTGTTTTCCAAAACACCTAGTTTTCCACACTTGAGCTATCACCTATCCTATTCTATTAGGATCATTTGTTTGTGGGAAAAAGAGAGTTTGTGGTTGAAAGAGACCACTTGTTGTAAACCTTACTTTGATTGGGTTGCTCCTTCTTTGGTAGAGGTTGAGGTTTGTGTTTGCTCCCTCTATTGTGAGGTGGAGTTTGGTTGTTGGCTACGGGCCTTATCCCTCTTCTGTAGAGGTGGATTGGTTGTATTGCCTCGGTGGCATTGTAAGGTTGAGAGAGAAGTTCGGTACTCCTTTAGTGGATTAGAAATCCTTCTCGGTGAAGGCGGGGACGTAGAGCTAGGGGCTCGAACCTCAGAACATATCATTGTGTTTGCGTTTGATCCATTGCCTCTAAACTCTCTCTCTTTACTTTTGTGCATTGCATATATTCATATTGCCTATTCATCTTATATGCTTGATTGTTTGTGTGTGCCTCACTTGTACTTAACCACAAGAGCTTCATATAGCACCTCAACCCATATCTAGGGGAATCAAGAGGTGTTAGTCCAGAGCCCTTCACGGGGAATTCGGCTACACTTGTGTGTTGTACTAAGTGTGATTGCCAAATTATTTTAAGCTTCCGCATTTAGCGCTTTTAGTTTCTAGATTAGCATTTACACCTATTCACCCCCCTCTAGGTGTTTTTTCAACACTTGTGCTAATACTTGCCTTAATGACCTTGTTTTCATTATTGCATTCATTTCATCTTCTTACATTTTTCAGTCTATACTCATATCAATAAGGAAGCAATTACGCACCTCAACTCATAATCTAGAGGAATCAAAGAGGAGACGTTCTAGAGCCCTTCATAGGGAATTCGGCTTCAATTTCTTATTTTGAGTGACCGCTTGCATCATACATCCTAACTTATTTTTAAAAGTTCATTAGATTAGCATAACACCTATTCACCCCCCTTTAAGTGTTTTTCAATTAATATTAGAGCTTTGGTCTCTAGGTTCTTAGCTTAACATCCTTAGAGAGATCCTTAATTGCTAATCATCTTTTTTTTATTTCATCCTCATACCTATTAGTAAAGATGGCCGAAGGTATTAAGACCCCACACAAGTTTGATAGTCTTAACTTTCCCATATGGAAGATTAAGATGACCGTGTTTTTTTAATCCTTAGGAAGCTGGGTTGCAACGGCGGTGACTAAACCATTTAGCGCACCCCTTGGCGATCAGAATACTTGGTCCGATATTGCCACGAAAGAGTTTAACGCAAATGCTAGGGCACACTATGCCTTACTTCAAGTTCTTAATGATGATGACATTTCTAGAGTTATACACTGCAAATTCGCCTATGAAATTTGGACTTACCTCTTAGTCACTCATGAGGGAACATCACAAGTTAAGAGGGCTAAAATTGACCTCTTACGTTCCTAATATGAAAACTTTACTATGCAAGAAAATGAATCTATTGATGATATGGTTACTAAATTTACAAAAATAACTGACGAGCTTACTTCTTTAGGTGACAGCATTGATAATGATTAAAAAGTGAGGAAGACCATTCGTGCACTCCCTCCATCTTGGGAAGTCAAAGCTACAACCTTGAAGGAGCTCAACGTCAAGGAGGAAATGGAGCTCATTGGTCTCATTGGGAACCTCAAGACCCATGAGATGGAGAGAAAAGATAGAGAAGAGATGGCTCCTCTAAAGAAGAAAGCAATCGCTTTCAGAATCTCTTCTACCTACTCCGACGAAGATGATGAAGAAGAGGATGATGAAGATCTCTCTCTTCTTGTGAAAAATATTCAGAGAATGTACAACAAAGCAAAATTCAAAATAGAAGAAGGTGACAAGGAAAGGAAGAAAAGAAGATCATTTGCTTCAATTGCCGAAAGTCAGGGCACATTGTTGCGGAGTGTCCAGAAAACAAGAACAAACCCTCCACATCAAGAAGCCATACAAGAAGAAGGCTTTAAAGGCCACTTGGGATCAGGAGAGAAAGAAGAAGTTGACACGGCTCACATGTGTTTCATGGCTAATGAAAACACAAATAAGGTAACCCCGAATCATCTATTGACGATTGTGAATTATCCATGGATGAATTATGAGAAGCTTTTGAAGAATTATCTCATAATTATGATTTTCTTAAAAAGAAATATTTAAAAATGAAAAATGAAAATGAAACTCTTAACCACAAAATTATCTTGCTCACAAAAGAAAAGGATGAATTATTTTCAACTCTCACTTCCGCTCAAAAAGATTTTAATGCTTATAAGATCTCTTGTAAAGCTAAATTTTCTTTGATAGATAAAGATGAGATTTCCACGCTAAGGAATAAAATTAACTCTTTGAGAGAAAATGTGAATTTGATAAATCTAAATTGGAGGTTATGTTTCATAAGAAACATATCTCAAAGAAACAAACTCATGCTACACACACCCATGCTCACAAGTCATAATATGTGCACTCTCATCATGCCAAACATGGGCACAAACCAAACATGCACACTCCTTACACTCATCATGCATTCATGTATGATAAGATTTATGCATGCACTTATTGTGGCCGAAAGGGTCACTTAGTTAAAATTTGTTTTGATAGAATAAATACCTCAAATAATCATTTTTGGGTTCGTAATGCTAACATTAAAGGACCCAAAAAAATTGGGTACCAAAGTCAACAATTATGTTACATGATGTAGGTACACTCCAAAGCTCAAAGACGTAGGGAGCGGTTGTATCTTGATAGTGGTTGCTCAAGGCACATGACATGGGATATCAATAACTTCACAACCCTATCAAGATACCATGAAGATGGCACCGTCACCTTCAGAGATGACTCCAAAGGAAAGATTATTGGTATAGATAACATTAAACTTAGTTCATCTCCTATGATTGAAAATGTTGCTTTAATTGATGGGCTCAAGCACAATCTCTTGAGTGTTAGTTAACTTTGTGATAAAGATTTTAATGTGATTTTTGATGATTTACCTTGTAATGTTTTTAATAGACAAACTAATGCATGTATACTTTTCAGATTTCATGAAAACAATGTATTCATGATTGATATGCCTAATATGCAATGTAATGCCACTTGTTTAAATGCCTTCAATGATGACTCTTGGTTGTGGCATAGGAGACTAGGCCATATTTTGTTTGACCATCTATCTAGAATGAATAACAAGGAAACAGTGAAAGGTATTCCTTACTTGAAATTTGAAAAGGACCGCATTTGCGATGCGTGCCAACTTGAAAAACAAACCAAGTCCTCTTTCAAATCCATCAAGGATATCATGACATCACGACTCTTGGAGTTAATTCATATGGATTTGTTTGGTCCTACTAAAACTAAAAGTTTAAGTGGGAATCGTTTTGCTTTTGTATTAGTTGATGATTTTTCTTATTTTACTTGGGTTTTCTTTTTAGAACACAAACATCAAGCCTTTTCACATTTTCAAACATTTAAGAAAAGAGTTAAAAAGGAAAAAGATTCTTCAATTTTACGAATAAGGAGTGATAGGAGGTGGTGAATTCAATAGCCAATCCTTTATTACTTACTGTGAAGACAATGGAATTAAACATGAATTATCTTGTCCTAAAACCCCACAACAAAATGGAGTGGTTGAGAGGAAAAATCGAACACTTCAAGAAATGGTTAGGACTATGATTAATGAATACGGTCTCCCTCAATACCTATGGGCCGAGGCTATAAACACATCGTGTTATATATCAAATAGGGTTTTCTTTTGCAAAAATACTTCTAAAACTTCTTTCGAAATTTACTATTCAAGAAAATCAAATATTTCTTATTTTAAAGTTTTTGGTTGTAAATGCTTTATTTTAAATACTAAAGATAATTTAGGCAAGTTTGATGTAAAATCTTATGAAACTATTTTTGTTAGTTACTCTAACACAAGTAAAGCTTATAGAGTCTTCAATAAATATACAATGACTATTGAAAAATCTATACATAAAAAGTTTGAGGAATCTAATATTTTTGTTGATAATATTATAGAAATAGATTCCTTAGGTGAAGACATGAAGAGGATAACCTTGAAGGACTCACCGATAAAAGAAGATGAGCTAAAGATTGATGTGCAAAGTGAAGTTCAAGAAGTTGAAGTAGAGCCACTACAGCCACTTTCAAAAGATTGGAGATTCACTCCACATCATCCCAATGATCTAATTATAGGTGATGTATGAAAAGGGTAACTACTCGTTCTAAACTCCATGATCTTTGTGGCCATCATGCTTTTATTTCTCATTTTGGACCAAAGAGCATCCTCGAAACCGAGGGCGAACTCATATTTGGTTCTTGCCATGCAAGAGGAGCTCAATCAATTTGAGCGCAACCAAGTTTGGCATCTTGTCCCTAGACCCCATGATAGACCAACGATTGGCACTAAATAGATTTTTAGGAACAAGTTGGATGAGTCGGGCAATGTTGTTAGGAATAAAGCTAGATTAGTGGCCCAAGGTTACACCCAAATCGAATGAATCGATTTTGAGGAAACCTTTGCACCCGTGGCACGGCTTGAAGTCATACGGATAACACTTGCTTTTGCTTCCTATAAAAATTTTAAACTTTTTCAAAAGGATGTGAAAAGTGCATTTTTAAATGGGTTTATTGAAGAGGAGGTGTATGTTGAACAACCCCCCGTGTTTGTTGATCCTACACATCCGGATTTTATTTTCAAACTAGACAAAACTTTATATGGTTTAAAACAAGCTCCTAGAGCTTGGTATGAAAGACTTTCATCATTTCTTATTTCAAATGTGTTGGCCCAAGAGGTTACACTCTCCATTGTTTTGTGTTTTGATGATAACAAACCAAATAAGTGCTATTTGGTACTAATCTTTTGTCTAAGATGAGTTTCAGGTTTTGTACCATATTTAGAGTTCATTCGCTTCGCTTTTGCAAAAACTTCTAAGTTCCAACAAGCATTGAAGGCAAATTGCACATCAAGGAAGGATCATAGAAGAGAAGGCACTAGCAAGGCATTGGATAGCTCAAAGATTGCTTCAGAGGTCCTTAGGTTTTATTTTCTAGCTTTATAGCATGTTAAAGAATAGAGAGTAGGTTTGAAGCTCAAACACACACGTTTTCACGCGTATGTCTTTTCTAAGTTTATTTCCTATAAAATATACAAAAATATTTTAATACTAAATCTTTCTTCTACAAATTCTTTATTATGTTAGATACTGAATTTGTGTTTGAAATAGATTTGATAAAAATATTAATCTCTTCAAAATTCTATTTTTATTTCATCTTTTGGCCTGAGCCGGTCGACCGGTTATCTACCACCAGTCGACCGATGTCCTGACAGAATGCACGTATCCGTGTGCATGTCTGTCGGTCGACCGGGGCAGTCGACCGGAGTCCTGGCAGAGTGCACGTATCCGTGTGCACGTCTGTCGGTCGACCGACTGTCTACCGACAGTCGACCGGAATTTTATTTTAAGTCTCAGTCAGGCATCAGCCGACCGGATCGGTCGACCGATAGTTTGTTTTGCTCTCTGTATCTTTTCAGTCGACTGGATCAGTCGACCGATAGTTCATAACGGTCGGATTTTTGAACTATCGGTCGACCGGGCCAGTCGACCGATGTGTCCGTTGAACAGTAACGGGCAGATTTTTTAATAGCTGTTTTAAACTTGATTTTTGAAATTAAAAATCCGTTGGAGGGTATATTTGGAACTAATTACTTCCTAATCTTCAGTAATTAATTCCTAACCCTAAACCCTAGCCCTCTCCTATAAATAGGGGTGTTTGGGGAGAGTTTCTTTACAACAATTATTCAAGAGAAAAATTCAAAGTTTGTGATATTCAAAAGAGCTATTTTTCTTGGTTTTTGTGCTGATATTTCTCACTCATTTCAGAAGTGTTTTCTTGATAATACTCTCTGATTTGATTTCATTTTTCTTCATTTACACAAGAGCTTCATTCCTTCTCAATATTCTCTAAGGACCTTTGTAAGGGAAGAGATATTTGAAAGAGAGAGTTTGTGATCTTTTGATTACTAAGGAATTCAATTGTGCTGAAATTGTAGGAGTTGGGTACTCCATTGTAATTGATCTTTGTGATAGTGGAAGTAGCTAGAATCCTTCTGGGGAAGGCGGGGAGTAGAGCTGGGTGCTCGAACCTCGATAACATATCTTTGTGTTTGCGATTGGTTTACTTTCCCTTGCTATTACTTTGTGTTTTTGATTACTATTGCCATTTTCATCATACTTCATCTTGTCAATCAAAATCCCATACAACAAGGTTGCATTGCGCACCTCTAACTCATTTTACGAGGAAGCCGGAGGAAGGAGTTCAGAACCCCGCAAGGGGCATACGGCTCTTAGTCTTGTTTTGGGAGATTGTTGCATTGCATTTGCATTCACTTGCTTCATAATTTTTTAAATTGCCCTTTGATTAGCTTCATCACCTATTCACCCCCCCTCTAGGTGATTTTCAATTGGTATCAGAGCTTGGACTCTAGGTGTGGCTTAACATCCTTAGAGAGATCCTAAAATATTGCTAATCAACACTTTCATTCATCCATACATACACTAGTAAACATGGCCGACAACATTAAATCCCCACCTAAATTTGATGGCCTAAATTTCCCTATTTGGAAGGTTAGGATGACTATCTTTTTGCAATCACTAGGTAGCTTAGTGGCTAAGTCTCTTACCAAACCCTATGAAGTACCCGATGAGGATGAGAGCACTTGGACCGACCTAGACCTTAAAGAATATGAGGCTAACTCCAAAGCCCAAAACTCCCTTTTAACCGCCTTGAATGAGGATGACCTTACACGGGTAATTCATTGCCAATCCGCCTATGAGATTTGGCAACACTTATTGGTCACGCATGAAGGGACTTCACAAGTCAAGAGAGCTAAAATAGATCTCTTGAGGTCTCAATATGAATCATTTAAGATGCTTGATGATGAAACCATTGATTGCATGATTACTCGTTTCACAAAAATCACTAATGGTCTTTCTTCATTAGGTGACGTCATCTCCAATGATCAAAAGGTGCGCAAGGTGATACGGGCTCTTCCTCCATCTTGGGAGATCAAGGCCACCACCTTAAAGGAGTTGAATGACAAGGACGAGATGGACATCATAAATCTCATTGGGAACCTAAAAACCCATGAGATGGAGAAGAAGGCAAGAGAAGAGGCGGCTCCAACAAAGAAAAAGTCCATAGCTTTCAAGTCTTCATCCACCATTGAAGATGATGAAGAAGATGAAGAAGAAGATGAGGAGCTCTCCCTCCTAGTGCGCAACATCAAGAGGATGTACCGGAAGAACAAGCAAAATTTCCGGAGAAAGTTTGAAGGCAAAGAGGAGAAGAGGATCATTTGCTACAATTGCCGCAAGCCCGAACACATCATGGCCGATTGTCCGGAGTTCAAGAAAAGAATGACTTCCTCCTTCAAGCCAAAGAAACAAGATGAAAAGAAAGCTTACAAGGCCACATGGGATTCGGAAAGCGAGTCCGAAGAAGAACAAGTGGATACCGCAAACATGTGTTTCATGGCAAACACACCCAAGGTAAACCCTCAAACTCTTGAATCTATAGATGATAATGATGATGATTTGAGTAAGGAAGTTCTAGTTCATGCTTTTGTAGAACTTTCCGAAACTTATGATAACAAGAAAATGGAATGCTTTAAATTGCAAAAAGAAGTTGCTTTTCTCAAAAACCAACTTGCTTTGGTTACTAAAGAAAAAGATGATCTTTCTTCCAATCTTGTTGTTATTCAAAATGATTTTGATGCTTATAAGATTTCTTGCAAGGGTAAAACCCCTATTGTTGATAATAAAGAAATTTCTTCTCTTAAATCTAAAATGAGTGATTTTGAAAAAGTTTTAAAAGATTGTGCTTTTAATACTAAGAAGCTTGAAGAAAAATTTTCTAAAAAGAATACTTCTCATGATAAAGTTTCTCATGCTAAGATTCCACATGCTCACACTTCAAATAATACTTCTCATGCTAAATCTTTTCATGCTCACAATGCCAATGCTCACAAATCACACACTCATTATGCATTTAAATATGGTAGAGTTTATAGATGTACATATTGTGGCAAAAATGGACATTTAGCTAAATTTTGTTATGATAAATTGCATAGCTCAAATAATCTTGTTTGGGTTAATGGTTCTAACCCTCATGGACCCAAGAAAATGTGGGTACCAAAATCAAGCCCTAATTTGTTTGATGTAGGTACACACCAAGGCTCCAAGACGTAGGGAGCGGTGGTACCTTGATAGTGGTTGTTCAAGACACATGACATGGGATATCAACAACTTCACAACCCTATCAAGGTACATGGAAGGTGGCTCCGTCACCTTCGGGGATGATTCCAAAGGCAAAATCATTGGTATTGGTAATATTCAAATTGGTTCATCTCCTATTATTGAGAATGTTGTTTTAGTTGATGGTTTGAAACATAATTTGCTTAGTATTAGTCAATTTTGTGATCGTGGTCTTAAAGTTGTTTTTGATGACACTTCTTGTAAGATTTTTGATATTAAATCGAATGATTGTATTTTAACCGGTTTTCGTGATGATAATGTTTATATAATTGACATGCTTAATGTAGAGTGTTCTACTAAGTGTTTAAATGCTTTTGATGAAAATTCATGGCTTTGGCATAGAAGATTAGGACATGCTTCTTTTGAACATCTTTATAGAATTAATTCAAAGGAATTGGTGAAGGGTATTCCTTGCTTGAGTTTTGAGAAAGACCGCATTTGTGGTGCGTGCCAACTTGGGAAACAAACCAAGTCTTCCTTTAAACCAATCAAGGATATCATGTCAACTAGACCTCTAGAATTAATTCACATGGATTTATTTGGACCAACTAAAACTAAAAGCTTAAATGGAAGTAGATTTGCATTTGTTTTAGTTGATGATTTCTCTCGATTTACTTGGGTTTTCTTTTTGCAAAATAAAGATCAAACTTTTTCTCACTTTAAGATTTTTAGAAAAAGAGTTGAAAAAGAAAAAGGTTTTCCGATTTTGAAAATAAGGAGTGATAGAGGTGGTGAATTTGTGAACCAACTCTTCATGACTTATTGTGATGAAAAGGGAATTAAGCATGAAATGTCTTGTCCTAGAACTCCACAACAAAATGGAGTTGTAGAAAGGAAAAATAGAATACTTCAAGAGATGGCTAGGACAATGATAAGTGAATACGGCCTCCCTCAATATTTATGGGCCGAGGCCGTAAACACCGCATGCTATATATCAAACCGTATTTATTTATGCAAAAATTCTTTTAAAACTTCTTTTGAAATGTATCATTTTAGAAAACCAAATGTTTCATATTTCAAAGTTTTTGGATGCAAGTGTTTTGTTTTAAATACAAAAGAGAATTTGGGTAAATTTGATGCTAAAGCTTATGAGGCTATCTTTGTTGGATATTCCTCTACTAGCAAAGCATATAGAGTTTTCATTAGATCTTCACTTACTATTGAAGAAACTATGCATGTTAAGTTTGAGGAGTCTTATGTGTTTGTTGAGAATGTTGTAGAGATTGAACCATTAGGTGAAAGCATGGAGAAACTATCCTTGAAGGACTCACCCGCTCAAGAAGATAAGCAAGAACCTTTAGGTGAAGTTCAAAAGGATAATGAGGAAAGCACTCAACCGCTTCCCAAAGCTTGGAGATATGCTACAAATCATCCTAAGGAGCTCATCATCGGTGACGCTTCAAGAGGAGTCACAACGCGCTCCAAACTCCATGACCTATGTGGTAACTTTGCTTTCATTTCTCATTTTGAACCCAAAGGCATTCTCGAAGCCGAGACGGACCCATATTGGTTGCTTGCCATGCAAGAGGAACTCAATCAATTTGAGCGCAACCAAGTTTGGCACCTTGTTCCTAAGCCCCACGATAGACCAATAATTGGTACTAAGTGGATCTTTAGAAACAAGATGGATGAGTCCGGAAATGTCATTAGGAATAAAGCTAGGTTAGTGGCCCAAGGTTACACTCAAGTTGAGGGAATCGACTTTGAGGAATCCTTTGCACCCGTAGCACGGCTTGAAGCCATACGGATAACACTAGCTTATGCATCTTTTAAAAATTTCAAACTTTTTCAAATGGATGTAAAAAGTGCATTTTTAAATGGTTTTCTTAATGAAGAAGTTTATGTTTCTCAACCTCCCGGTTTTATCGATCATATTCATCCCGATTTTGTTTTCAATCTTGATAAGGCTTTGTATGGTTTAAAACAAGCTCCAAGAGCTTGGTATGAAAGGCTTTCAAGTTTTCTAATTTCAAATAACTTTATTAAAGGCAAAGTAGACACCACTCTCTTCACTAAGCATGTTGATAATGATATTTTAATTGTCCAAATTTATGTTGATGATATTATTTTCGGTTCTACTAATGAAGTTTTATGCAAGGATTTTGAAAAGGTAATGCAACAAGAATTCGAAATGTCCTCCATGGGTGAGCTCAACTTTTTTCTTGGACTCCAAGTCAAGCAATTGCATGATGGGAACTTCATCTCTCAAGCCAAATACGCTAAGGAACTCGTGAAGAGGTTTGGACTTGAAGACGCTAAAGCTTGCAACACTCCCATGGCTACAACAACCAAGCTTGATAAGGACGAACAAGGTAAAAATGTTGATATTAAATTGTTTAGAAGCATGATAGGTAGTCTTTTATATTTAACGGCAAGTAGGCCGGATATCATGTTTAGTGTGTGTCTTTGTGCTAGATTTCAATCGTGTCCCAAGGAATCTCATTTAATTGCCGTAAAACGCATTATTCGATATGTTAAGGGAACGATTGGTTTAGGTCTTTGGTATCCGAAAACTATAGATTTTTCTATGATTAGTTATTCGGACGCCGACTATGCGGGTTGTAGAGTAGATAGAAAGAGTACTAGTGGGACATGTCAATTTCTCGGTAATTGTCTTGTTTCATGGTCCTCTAGGAAGCAAAATTCCGTAACTCTATCAACCGCCGAGGCGGAGTATGTTGCCGCGGGGGCTTGTTGTGCACAAGTCCTTTGGATGAAACATACTCTCCTTGATTATGATTTGCATTATAAAAATATTAAAATATTTTGTGATAATACTAGTACTATTCATCTAACCAAAAATGCAAATCAACATAGTAAGACCAAGCACATTGAGATTAGATATCACTTTCTTAGAGATCATTTTGAGAAAGGTGATATAGATATTGATTATGTTTCCACCGATTTTCAACTAGCCGATATTTTCACAAAACCACTTGATTTTGCTAGATTTTCGTTTATTTGTGGAGAGTTAAATATGTGTATTATTGATTAAACATGTTTTTCTAACCCTTTTTGATGTATGACAAAAAGGGGGAGAATAAGTTTACATGGACAAAAATAAGTTCATTTGGTCTTGCTTCCATATGAATTTATATGATGTTTTGGTTTTATGAGTTTTTGGTTTTTGTATTTTAGTTGGTATTTTTGTTTAAAATTGGTATCAAGGAGCAATTTTTGATTTTTGGTGTTTTTGATAGATTTTTGGTGTTTTTGATATCAAGTGCAAGTTTTTGAGTTTTATTTGTATTGTATTGTTGTTTTAAATTGACTTCAATAATTGGTGCATCACTTCTATTTATCATTTCAATTATTGGTATCTAGAGCATTTTTATATGTCTTAAATATAGCATAATTTAAGGGGGAGTTTTCTCCTCCCTATATTTTTGTTAATAGCCTATTTGTTTTGTCATCATCAAAAAGGGGGAGATTGTTGGCCCAAGAGGTTACACTCTCCATTGTTTTGTGTTTTGATGATAACAAACCAAATAAGTGCTATTTGGCACTAATCTTTTGTCTAAGATGAGTTTCAGGTTTTGTACCATGTTTAGAGTTCATTCGCTTCGCTTTTGCAAAAACTTCTAAGTTCCAACAAGCATTGAAGGCAAATTGCACATCAAGGAAGGATCATAGAAGAGAAGGCACTAGTAAGGCATTGGATAGCTCAAAGATTGCTTCAGAGGTCCTTAGGTTTTATTTTCTAGCTTTATAGCATGTTAAAGAATAGAGAGTAGGTTTGAAGCTCAAACACACACGTTTTCACGCGTATGTCTTTTCTAAGTTTATTTCCTATAAAATATACAAAAATATTTTAATACTAAATCTTTCTTCTACAAATTCTTTATTATGTTAGATACTGAATTTGTGTTTGAAATAGATTTGATAAAAATATTAATCTCTTCAAAATTCTATTTTTATTTCATCTTTTGGCCTGAGCCGGTCGACCGGTTATCTACCACCAGTCGACCGATGTCCTGACAGAATGCACGTATCCGTGTGCATGTCTGTCGGTCGACCGGGGCAGTCGACCGGAGTCCTGGCAGAGTGCACGTATCCGTGTGCACGTCTGTCGGTCGACCGACTGTCTACCGACAGTCGACCGGAATTTTATTTTAAGTCTCAGTCAGGCATCAGTCGACCGGATCGGTCGACCGATAGTTTGTTTTGCTCTCTGTATCTTTTCAGTCGACTGGATCAGTCGACCGATAGTTCATAACGGTCGGATTTTTGAACTATCGGTCGACCAGGCCAGTCGACCGATGTGTCCGTTGAACAGTAACGGGCAGATTTTTTAATAGCTATTTTAAACTTGATTTTTGAAATTAAAAATCCGTTGGAGGGTATATTTGGAACTAATTACTTCCTAATCTTCAGTAATTAATTCCTAACCCTAAACCCTAGCCCTCTCCTATAAATAGGGGTGTTTGGGGAGAGTTTCTTTACAACAATTATTCAAGAGAAAAATTCAAAGTTTGTGATATTCAAAAGAGCTATTTTTCTTGGTTTTTGTGCTGATATTTCTCACTCATTTCAGAAGTGTTTTCTTGATAATACTCTCTGATTTGATTTCATTTTTCTTCACTTACACAAGAGCTTCATTCCTTCTCAATATTCTCTAAGGACCTTTGTAAGGGAAGAGATATTTGAAAGAGAGAGTTTGTGATCTTTTGATTACTAAGGAATTCAATTGTGCTGAAATTGTAGGAGTTGGGTACTCCATTGTAATTGATCTTTGTGATAGTGGAAGTAGCTAGAATCCTTCTGGGGAAGGCGGGCAGTAGAGCTGGGTGCTCGAACCTCGATAACATATCTTTGTGTTTGCGATTGGTTTACTTTCCCTTGCTATTACTTTGTGTTTTTGATTACTATTGCCATTTTCATCATACTTCATCTTGTCAATCAAAATCCCATACAACAAGGTTGCATTGCGCACCTCTAACTCATTTTACGAGGAAGCCGGAGAAAGGAGTTCAGAACCCCGCAAGGGGCATACGGCTCTTAGTCTTGTTTTGGGAGATTGTTGCATTGCATTTGCATTCACTTGCTTCATAATTTTTTAATTGCCCTTTGATTAGCTTCATCACCTATTCACCCCCCCTCTAGGTGATTTTCAAAATGGTTTTGCTAAAGGTACAATAGACATCACTTTGTTTACTAAACATATTGAAAATGATATTCTTATTGTCCAAATATATGTTGATGATATCATATTTGAATCTACTAATGAAAAATTTTGCAAGAATTCTGAATCATGTATGAAGGAGGAATTTGAGATGTCTATGATGGGCGAACTTAACTACTTTCTTGGACTCCAAATCAAGTAAAAGAGTGATGGGATTTTTATAAATCAAGCTAAGTACACAAAGGAACTCATCAAGAAATTTGGGCTTGAAGGGGTTAAGACAAGCAAAACTCTCATGGCTACCACAACAAAACTTGACAAGGATGAACAAGATATAAATGTAGACATTAAACTCTATCGTAGCATGATTGGTAGTTTACTATATCTAACGGCTAGTAGGCCGGACATTATGTTTAGTGTTTGTCTTTGTGCTCGATTTCAGTCGTGTCCTAAAAAGTCCCATTTGATAGCGGTAAAACACATTATTAGATATCTTAAGGGCACATTGGGATGGGTTTGTGGTATCCGAAAACCGAACAATTTTTCATGACGAATTTTTCGGATGCCGACTATGCGGGTTGTAGAGTGGATAGGAAGAGTATTAATGGGACCTGTCAGTTTCTAGGAAATTGTCTTATTTCATAGTCTTCCAAGAAGCAAAATTCTGTAGCCCTCTCAACCACCGAGGCGGAGTATGTTGCGGCCGGGGCTTATTGTGCACAAGTCCTTTGGATGAAACATACTCTTCTTGATTATGATTTGCATTATGACCATATTAAAATATTTTGTGATAATACTAGTACTATTCATATGACTAAAAATGCAAATCAATATAGTAAGACAAAGCACATTGACATTCGATACCACTTTCTTAGATATCATTATGAGAAAGGTGATATTGAAATTGATTATGTTTCCACCGATTTTCAGCTTGCCGATATTTTTACTAAACCTCTTGATTATAATAGATTTTCATTTATTTATGGTGAATTAAATGTTTCTATTATGAATTCATGAAAATTTTCAAACATTTTTTTTAATTTTTTTAAGATGACCCTTTTTGATGCATGACAAAAAGGGGGAGAAATACTTTTGAGTTATTATTTCTCTTTTCATGCATATTTTTAATTCATGTTTGTTATAATATTCTTGATAGATAGCATGATTTGAGGGGGAGCTTCTTCAAGCTCCTTCCACATTTGTTTCTAAATAACTCATATGTTTTGTCATCATCAAAAAGGGGAGATTATTGGCTCAAGGTTACAATCACACGGTTTTAGAGTTTTGATGACCACAAAACATATATAGTTATTTATACTAATCAAGTTTAAGTGTTCAAAATTATTTCAAGATTCTAAGATTCAAGATGTTTCTTCCCTAAAGGAAGGTGGCGTTGATTCAAGATGACTCAAATACGGGATCAAGAATTCAAGCAAACTCAACAACGCAATTGGAAAAGCTCGATTGAAGATCTTGTAGTCTCCTAGACCCGTGTAAGAATTTAGTATGTTAAAGAGTAAGGATATGATAGTGGTGCTCAAGAAGTCACACACACAAAATACACTTTTCAAAATACAATTTTTGGGTAGTTTTGGTTCTGTTGCATGTTTGGTATTAATACATGTTCCATAATTCTTCAAATTTTTATATCTAGTTTAGAACATGTATTTTATCTCCTATATTATGCTACTTTACCCTCAAACCTATACAAATAATTTTAAAAATATTTTCAAAGTCCAAAAATCTATTTATATCCTAATTCAGGCCTTCACAGTCGACCGGGCGGTCGACCGTCATTGTTTCAGGCCTAGACGGTCGACCGGCCGGTCGACTGGGCCTTTTAGCCGGGGCGTGCACGCTATGCACGTTTGTCGGTCAACCGGGTCGGTCGACCGTCAACCCCTGCGGTCGACCGACCAGTCGACCGACTGCAACCCAGTTGCTCTCTGTTTGGCCGGTCGACCGGCAGTTCAAAACTCTCTTTTTAAAATTGCTGGCGGTCGACTCGGCGGTCGACCGGAGCCAACGACTACTTTGTCAAGTGGCCTGCCGGACCGGCAGCTGTCCAGACTGACAACAACGGCTCTATTCTGGTCTATTTTTATTTTTTATGGATTCTAACGGCTATTTCTTATTTCTAAGTTGCTAAACTCACCCCTAATGACCTTGTATCACTTATAAATGGTATTTATCCTTTGCCTATCAATAGAGGTCATGGGACTTTGGTTTTTTACTAGAAAAATATTCAAGTTTCAAGTTTTCAAGAGAAGAAGTGTTTCATTACTTTTCATTTTCAAAGTTCTTTCAATTGCAAAAATTTTTCAGCTAATTTTCAAGTCTTCTTAACTTAAACTATTGAAATTTTTCTCTCACTTTACTTCTTGAGCCAAAAATCATACTCCACTCTATAAGAAGTTGTAAGAGAGCATTTGTGGTCCTTCTAGATCACCAAGTGACTTGTATTCCTTTGAATTGTGGTTCCTCTTGTGTGAGGATAGTATTGTTGGAGTTGGATACTCCAGTCTTGTGTAGATAAATTGTAATCCCTTGGGTGTAAGGTTCCTATGTAGAAGTTCTCTTTGTGGATTTAGTGGAAATCCTTCATAGTGGTGAAGGCGGGGACGTAGAGCAGTGGCTCGAACCTCGAAACAAATTCTCTTATTTGCGATTGATTTCCTATTGCTCTTTGTTGCTTTACATTCTTATACTTGTGCTAATACTTGCCTTGTTTTCATTATTGCATTCATTTCATCTTTTTACATTTTTTGGTCTATACTCATATCAATAAGGAAGCAATTACGCACCTCAATTCATAATCTAGAGGAATCAAAGAGGAGACGTTCTAGAGCCCTTCACAGGGAATTCAACTTCAATTTCTTATTTTGAGTTACCGCTTGCATCATACATCCTAACTTGTTTTTAAAAGTGCATTAAATTAGCATAACATCTATTCACCCCCTCTCGGTGTTCACATTATACATATGCCTATACAATCACAAATGAAGTGTGAGAATCTCCATCTTCTCCCTCCTACCGGCTCCCGCATGACCCCTTCCTCCAATATATGTGTGTGTGTGTGTGTGTGTGTGTGTGTGTGTGTGTGTATATGTATGTATGTATGTATGTAACAATGACACCGTCTTCCCCCTCCTACCGGCTCCCGTCCGGCCCCTTCCTCTGATATATTTGTGTGTGTGTGTATAGTATCACAGTGACACCGCCTTCCCCCTCCTATCGGCTCCTGCCCGGCCCCTTCCTCATATATATATATATATATATATATATATATATATATATATATATATATATGTATGTATGTATGTATGTATGTATGTATGTATGTGTGTGTGTGTGTGTGTGTGTATGTGTGTGTGTGTGTATGTGTGTATGCATGCATGTATGTAACAATAACACCGTATTCTCCCTCCTACCGGCTCTTGCCCGGCCTTTTCCTCCGATATATAATGTAACAGACGTATATACACACACATAAACTTACGTACAAGTAACGATTAATTTGTCACAATGCAAAGCACTGACCCCTTATTATAATTACCTTTCAGCTTGTCAATTATGTTTCTTAACATCCATATATGGTCCACATATATGTATATGCATATATATAGGCTTCAAGTTAACAATGTATTGATCTATTCATCTCAATTTTATTTGTAAGGTTCTCATTTACTTTCTAGGTCGAGCTACTAGCATATCGGTATCCAACATGTAACATAAAATCAAATTCATGAAATTTTTCATGCATACACGTCATGGAGATTAATTGACAAGACAAATACTAAATTGTTTGCTTGAAGGGCAAACATAATTATCACTATAGGTGTATAATTTTATGGTTATATTTCATGATACATCCCCATCAATTTCATACATTCAACATACATTATACTTGTAAGCAATCATCGCTTAGATGTTGGTGCATGCATGTGTCAATAAACATACAAATAATAAGCAATATCAATCAGTTATCTACTATTCATCTTTAATTTATCAATATAGTTTTTCGAGGAAACTCCTATAATAATTTATACCGTATATCAGTGCTAATGTTGGATTTCTAATCACATTAACGTATTGCTCAAGTTTTCATTTGTATCTCTAATATCACTAGTTTCTTAACACTTATTTGTTCAGTCTGGTTCCGTCAGAAATCCTAATACAATAATTATTCGTTCAATTAGTCAATTAATGACTAATGATATTATTAATCAATTCATTATCAACATTGGTTACCGACTTCGTAATTTTGATTTTAACTCCACTGATTTCCATAATTAGCTCTCTCATAACTATTGATTTCAATCTCATAAAATAAAACTCAGAATCCTCTACGGATACCAACATCAGTTGTTTGATTTACTCAAATCTCAATTTACATCTCCATAAGACAATTTGAATAGATCTTCGTTACTATTGAGTTGATCAATTAGTTATTGTTCATAACCGATGTAATCAATAAAGTGTTGTTTCTCACTCACATACAACCCATAGATTCAGCGTGTAATGGCAATACTACTCATTAAGATGTCCTTATGTTCTCCATGATAAATCACAAATTTTCAGATGTTGACCCTTACCTAGGTCCTTCTCAACTTTCTTACAGTAATGTTGTTAAATGAAAATTTGAAAGGACTCATGCATCCGTATTACCCATATATTATGAGTTTATGGATCAAAGCCTTCGCATATAAATATTCAGATAAATTAAATCTCATAAACACAAGAACTTATTGTCTAGAAGTTGACTATAAAGAAAATCTCACAACTATAAATTTGCTTTTGATAATTTACATGTACTGAACTTTTGAAATAAGGATACTGAGACACCTTATATATAACACATTGTTCTAGTTATATCAAAAATTGCCTCTGAGTAGCTCAAAGTTTAAACATCTATACCTAGTACAATGTTAGCATCATGCTATTTCTTATAGACAAGTAACATAAAAATTAGATTACAATTTTTCCCTCTCTTTTTTTTAATCATACCGATAGATAATTTGTCAATTGAACTTCATGATTTTTCTGAACTCAAGCAAGTACATCATTTGACCAGTACAATCTTTTCTCCCAATTACATTAATATATATATATATGTATATATATATATATATGTATATATATATATATATATATAATTTATTGAGCTATTGGTTTATCACAATACTTCCAACTTGTAACTATTGTCAAAAAAATTTCTAATTTAATCCTAATCAGCAATCACAAAGTCAAAAATCACAATCATATTATTTTAGGACAATTCTGAGTTGTAAAACCTGAAACACTGGATAATGTTATTAATTTGTAACAACATGTGTTATTAAAACTTATATCTTATCTACTGACAATTATGACACTTGCCTCCTATCATATTCCTTAGTTATCCCGAAGCTCTCGAACCCGTCACTTCTAAACTTATGTGCGAAGGTAAAGAGATCGAGTAAATTCTCCAGTTGCCTTCCCATAATTTGTCATTATTAACTTAATGTCTTCCATTTTCTTTGCCAATAAGATTTGTGTTATTTTTACCTAATGGTTGGATCTATAAATTTGTCTCAACATAATATACATAACTTTCTCAAATGCATCAATACCTCTAAACATGTCAGACATTTCAATTGTCTTGGCGAATACACCAGTCAATATTTAATGACGTAGACACGCCCATAACAATTTACACACCTAGACTCGGAACAATATAATGTAAGAACAAAAGCTCTTTCATGAGAACATTTTTGTTTACGCGGAGCTCAAAGAATTGTGATCAATACCATTGGATCAAGAGCACCACTTGATCTAGCAGTAAGACTATGGAATTATATGCAATTCGATAGAATAGTTCTACATTGCTCTGCTTGCTACACGAGAAATTTAACAAAAATTATTACATCAAGAACGTATCGAGTGATTAACCCTCCAAGTTCTTGAATAAATATCGTCATCCAAAATCCAACACACTTTTCTACCACTAAGACACAAGTACCAAATTATATTTCAGGCCTTACAGCTTCACAAGATTAGAGTAATGTTGGCTACCTTAGCTAGTTCACATGAAATTTCTAACCTAGAACAAGCAACATTCCCATAGAAAACACTCAATCCCTTTAACAAGTTCTAACAAGCTCCACTTGCGTCTAGTTCTCTCTCTTACCGGCTTCCAATTCTGTCACAATTTTGAGCAAAGATGATTTCTATCCGAAGATTAGTTTAGCGTGAATTTTATGGCTAACTGCTTTCATATATAGTCTTACTTTTGTGGAAAAATCACAGTGATACGAGTATCTAATTTGGAAGAGTAAACTGCCAAACAAATCCTTCCACCTACCATCTTTTTGTTAGAATGCCTTTTGAGTGTTGGAGAGAAATAGATCCAAGTATCAAACTCAAAAAATCTTCTCACATGAAACATGCAACATACGCCATAATAGACTTAATATCCAAGATTAGATCAAAATCTTAGCAAACAGATCTACTATTTTAGACTAAAAGAACATTTTCACTCATCTCCATTTCCTCAATCAAGTCATCAAATTTCATCCAACTCTAGAATGACAACCATGAAGGAACATGGCTTTAAATTCTCAACACAAATTAATATAGACTTCTCCATTTTTATCACTTAATAACATCTAGATATAACACTTGATATGAGGGAAACTCCTCTACTAATTCAAAAAAATTTCAGAATTTAATAAGGCAAGGAGAGGAATGGATTCAAGATGATATCCCTTACCTCTCTATCGATCGCCGCCTACGTGCATTGCCCCGTAGCCTGCACGCGCCACAACACTGATCGCTTGCATCACCACGCCGCGCGCGCTGCCTGGCCGCGCAATTCCTGGCCGCGCCCTGCTGGGCTGCCGCACCCAGTCGGAGAGGGGAGAGAGAGGGATAAGGATAAATAGAGGGAGAATTTGAGAGAGGGAGAGAGTGATTTGGGTGGGGTTTGATTGCTACCGGACCACATCCCTAAGAGAGGAGTTGAGAAAGAGAGAAAGATTAAGAGAAGTCATTATTCCTTTTTACACAAATCCCCCTCTCATATATACATATTACCCCTAATTATAAACCCTCCCTTACTCTTATCAAGCAACATGTACTCACAAATTTCAAGTAAAATCCTAACCATTGATCACACCCCCTACATGCACACCTACCACACTCCATTAATCCCTTAATTAATCAAAATTAATTAAGAACCAATAGTAATAAATTCTTGTATTTATACAACATACTTATAGATCAATTTAATACATATATTTACATACATAATTTTGTGTAAAATTATATGTACATGTGTTAACACAAGGCTGATTGTATTTGTATAATCTTCACACATATATCATGTATATATATAATATTCAATTTCATCCCACTTTCAAAATTTCAGAACCCACTTCACACAAATTAATTAAATCATCTGTAATTATTCTATTTAATCTTATTAATAAAAATTAGAATATTAAATTGGGATTTAATAACGGGGAGTTACAGTTCTACCCCTTACAAAAGTTTCATCTTCGAAACTTAGCCTCGAAACTTGGCATGCTTGAAATAATTAAGTGTAAATTCTTCACATTTCTCCTATATATCACAAAATCTTTCTCTGATACAGTATCTTTCTCGATGTTTCACCTTGAAAATTCAGTATCTCTTGATCAAGATCTATACTATGTCCTTACGATCTGAATTAACCCCGACTCCCTTGATATTATAATCATTTTCTTACTCCAGTATCCCATACCACTGGCAGTTCATACTGAGGGCTCACACCCCTAACAAAACACATTCGAATCATGGCATATGGGTACCATAATTTGAACGTAAGGCAGTGACCAAATATCCCGCATTTTGAAATTAATCATACACGTAAGAACTTCTACCCTCTTAAATCACTTATATCAAATAATACATTCAAATACAAACAAAAACACACATACATAGAAATCAAAGCAACCTGTCCTAGCAATCAATTCTCTTCCTACGACAACTATTTTAGGTCTAGTCCTTATTCTAAATCCTGAGCTCTGATTCCAACTTTAACGGTCTCAGATTTCATTACCTTAATCTTTCAGAAATCCTCAATTTAGAAAATAATTCTTACTTATCATATAAAAGTTTAAAATTTTGACAGCATCTCCCCTTATATTTTATCACTTGTCCAAATACAACGTATATCAATATCAGCCTACACGGCTCATCTCAATCCAAATATATTATATATCAAGCCAACAATCACCCACACAACATAATAATCTTTCAGCTTGCCATCACCTACTTATCCATATATACATTCCAAATTTCACAATATAATGAGCAATAGAGTACACTTCTTGGTTTTTATAATTCAACACCGAAGTTATCTATAACACCAACTCAAAATAATCATAATCAACAATTTCTACTTATCTCAATACAAATTCATTCTATGAATATAATACATACTACAAGTACACATAACAAATAAAGGTATTTAACATAATAAGGCTAAACACATCCATAATACTTTCATTATTAATAAAATTCTCAACACAATGCCCATAATTGAAGCTGGGCCACCACCTCGCTGCGACCTGAAAAACATGGAACTGGAAAGGGGTGAGCTCAACAGCTCAGCAAGAGAAAATCAAAGAATATTAAGGAAAGAAAACACAAGTAATAGGGAGATGAACAAAATAAACGAGAAAAAAGCAATATCTTATAATGAATAATTAACACAATGATTTATATAGTTTGTGTGACGGTCTAACTTCTCTAGGAACCATTCTCTTTAACTTTCTTTAATTTTTCTGTTACAGATTTCATGGTTTAGAAATTCAATAAAATACTCGCTCAATTATTTATAGTTTATGCATGATTCTATCCTAAGTACTTTCAGCATGTATCACCACGTGTCTCATATATCATACATGAAACACAACGAACATTCTCAAACTTATATGATGATAGTTATCTGTCCAGATGATAAATCACAAAATCACCTCATATTATCATAAGTATAGTTTATCCATAAAGATAATACAAATCTCACATAATCGTGTTACACTCACAGTATTCGCATATCATACTTAGTGATATACACATCACACATTATACATATGCCTATATAATCACAAATGAAGTGTGAGAATCTCCGTCTTCCCTCTCCTACCCGCTCCCACCGGGCCCCTTTCTCCAATATATATATATATATATATATATTATATATATATATATATATATTATATATATATATATATATATATATATATATATATATATATATATATAAACAATGACACCGTCTTCCCCCTCTATCAGCTCCCACCCAGCCTATTCTTTCGATATATTTGTATGTATATAGTATCACAATGATACCGACTTCCCCCTCTTACCGGCTCACGCCCGGCTCCTTCCTCCAATATGTGTGTGTGTATGTATATGTATATATGTATACGTAACAATAACACCTTCTTCTCCTCCTACCGATTCCCGTCCGGCCCCTTCCTCCGATATATAATGTAACAGAGGTATATACACACACATACACACGCACAAGTAACGATTAATTTGTCACAATGTGAAGCACCAATCCCTTATTATAGTTTACCTTTCAGCTTGTTAATTATGTTTCTTAACATCCATATATGGTACACCATTTATGTGTGTGTGTGTAAGCTACAAGTTAATACTCTAGTGATCTATTCATCTCGATTTTATGAGTCAGGTTCTCATTTACTTTGTAAGTATTCAGCCTTCTAGGTCATGCTACTAGCATATCGGTATCCAATATGTAACATACAACCAAGTTCATGAAATTTTCAATGCATACACGTCATAAGATCAATTCATCGACAAGATAAATACTAAATTGTTTGCTTGAAGGGCAAAGATAATTATCACTATAGGTGTACAATTTTCTGATTATATTTTATGATACATCTCATCAATTTCATACATTCAACGTACATTATGGTTGTAAGCAATCATCGCTTAGATGTAGGTGCGCACGTGTATCAATAACCGTATAAATAATGGGCAACATCAATCAGTTATCTACTATTCATTTTTAGTTTATCAATATAGTTTTTCGAGAAAACTCTTATAAGTACAAGTTAGATTTCTATTGACATTAATGTATTGCCCAAGTTTTTGTTGTATCTCTAACATCACCTGTTTCTTTACACTTATTTGTTCAGTTTGGTTTCGTTAAAAATTCTAATACAATAATTATTCATTCAATTAGTCAGTTAATGACTACTGATATTATTAGTCAATTCATTACCAATATTGGTTACCGACTTCGTAATTATTAATTTTAACTCCACTGATTTCCACAATTAGCTCTCTCATAACTATTGATTTCAATCTCATAAAATAAAGCTAAGAATCCTCTACGGATACCAACATCAATTGTTTAATTTGCTCAAACCTCAATTTACATCTCCATAAGACAATATGAATAGATACAATTTTCTTAGCTCACAGCCATGTGGTATTCGCATTATATTTTCTCATAATCTTCTCTCGCAACAGTTTTATAGTTAACCAGCAAGATTAGATCTTTCTTACTATTGAGATAATCAATTAGTTATTGTTCATAGTCAATGTAATCAGTGAAGTGTTGTTTCTCACTCACATACAACCCATAGATACAGCATGTAATGGTAATACTACTCATGAAAGATGTCCTTATGTTCTCCATGATAAACCATAAATTTTCAGATGTTGACCCTTACCTAGGCCCTTCTCAGCTTTCTTGCAGTAACATTTTTAAATGAAAATTTGAAAGGACTCATGCAGTCGTATTACCCATATATTATGAGTTTATGGATCAAGGCCTTCACATATAAATATTCAGATAAATTAAATCTTATAAAGTTGAGAACTTATTGTTTAGAAGTTGACTATAAAGAATATCTCACAACTATAAATTTGCTTTTGATGATTTTCATGTACAGAACTTTTGAAATAAGGATACTTAGACACCTTATATACAATACACTGTTCTAGCTGTATCAGAAATTGCCTCTGAGTAGTTCAAAGTCTAAAATATTATACCTAGTACAACGTTAGCATCATGCTATTTATTATAGACAAGTAACGTAGAAATTAGATTACAATTATCCCATTTTTTTTAATCATACTGACATATAATTTATCAATTGAACTTCATGATCTTTCTGAACTCAAACAAGTACATCATTTGACCAGTACACCATTTTCTCCTAATTACATTGATATATATATATATATATATATATATATATATATATATATATATATATATATATATATATATATATATATATATATATATACATATACATATACATATATACACACACACACACACACACACACACACACACACACACACACACACACACACATATATATAAGTTATTGAGCATTTGGTTCATCGCAATAATTTCAACTTGTGACTATTGTCAATAAAATTTTCAATTTAATCCTAGCCAACAATCACAGAGTCAAAAATCACAATCATATTATTTTAGCACAATTTCGAGTTGTAAAACATGCAACACTGGTTTATGTTACTAATTTGTAACAACATGCGTTATTAAAACTTATTTTTTATCTATTGACAATTATAATACTTGCCTTCTGTCATATTCTTTAGTTATCTTGAACCTCTACCTTCTAAACTTATGTATGAAAGTTAAGAGATCGAGTAAATTCTCCAGTTGTCTTTCCATAATTTGTCATTATTAACTTAATGTCTTCTTTTTTCTTTGCCAATAGGATTTGTGTTACTTCTACCTAATGATTGAATCTATATATTTGTCTCAAAATAATATACACAACTTTCCAAATGCTTCAATACCTCTAAACATGTCAAACTTTTCAATTGTCTAGGCGAATACATCAGTAAATATTTAATGACGTAGACATGCTCATAACAATATACACATCTGGATTCGGAACAATATAATGTAAGAACAAAAGCTCTTTCATAAGAACATTTGTTTATGCGGAGCTCAAAGAATTGTGATCTAATACCACTGGATCAAGAGCACCACTTGATCTAGCACTAAGATTCTGAAATTATATACAATCCGATAGAATAGTTCTACATCGCTCTGCTTGCTACACGAAAACTTTAATAAAAATTATTACGTCAAGAATGTATTGAGTGATTAGCCCTCCAAGTTCTTGAATAAATATCGTCATCCAAAATCCAACACACATTTCTGCCACTAAGACATAACTACCAAATTATGCTTCAGGCTTTGTAGCTTCACAAGATCAGAGTAATGTTGGCTACCTTACTTAACTAGTTTACATAAAATTTCTAAGCTAGAACAAGCTACATTCCCATAAAAAACACTCAATCCCTTTAACAAGTTCAAACAAGATCCACTTGCGTCTAACTCTCTCTCTTTTTCTCCTGCTTCCCATTCTGCCACAATTTTAAGCAAAAAGATGAATTCTATCCGAAGATTAGTTTAGCGCGAACTTTTTGGCCAACTGTTTTTATATCTAGTCTTACTTTTGTGAAAAAGTCACAGTGATACAAGTACCTAATTTGGAAGAGTAAATTGCTAAACAAATCCTTTCAGCTATCCCCTTATTGTTTGAATGCCTCTTGAGCGTTGGAAAGATACAGATCCAAGCATCAAACTCAAAAACTCTTCTCACATGTAACATGTAACATATACCATAATAGACTTAATATCCAAGATTAGATCAAAATCTTAGCAAACAAATCTATTCTTTTAGACTAAAAGAATAATTCCACTCACCTCCATTTCCTCAATCAAGTCATCAAACTTCATCCAACTCTAGAATGACAACCATGAAGGAACATGGTTTTAAAATTTTCAAACAAATTAATATATACTTCCCCATTTTCTACCACTTAATAACATCTAGATATAACACTTAATATGAGGGAACTCCTCCACTAATTTAAGCAAATTTCAGAATTTAATAAGGTAAGGAGAGGAACGAATCCAAGATGATTTCCCTCACCTCTATCGATTGCCGCCTACGTGCGCCACCCCGTTGCCTACACGCGCCGCTGCGCCGCTCGCCTGCACCGTCGTGCCGCGTTCCGCCTGGCCACGCGGCTCCTGGCCGCGCTGCCGCGCGCAGCTTGGTGCACGCCCGGCCTGCTGGGCTGTCGCGCACGGGTTTGAGAGGGGAGAAAGAGGGATAAATAGAGTGAGGAAGAGAGTGATTTGGTTGGGGTTTGGTTGCTGCCAACCACAACCCTAAGAGAGGAGTGGAGAGAGAGAGAGAGAGAAAGATTAAGAGAACTCAGTATTCTCTTTTACACAAATCCCCCTCTCACATATACATATTACCCCTAATTACAACCCTCCCTTACTCTATCAAGCCACATGTACTCACAAATTTTAAGTAAAATCCTAACCATTAATCACACCCCTACATGCACACCCACCACACTCCATTAATCCCTTAATTAATCAAAAATAATTAAGAAACAATAGTAATAAATTCTTGTATTTATACAACATACTCATAGATCAATTTAATACATATTTACATACATAATTTTGTATAAAATTATATGTACATGTATTAACACAAGGCTGATTGTATTTATATAATCTTCACACATATATCATGTATACACACACACACAAGTTTTCAATTTCATTCCACTTCTAAATTTTCAGAATCCACTTCACACAAATTAATTAAATCATATCTAATTATTCTATTTAATCTTATTAATAAAAAAAATTAGAATATTAAATTGGGATTTAATAACCCGGGTGTTGCACAGTTGGACTAGACATGAGTTTGTGTGTCGATCTCGGAGCGACGGTTGGTCCGTTCGGCAGAGATCCTGTGTCAATCTGAGAGCATCAGTCAGTTCGTTTGGCAGGGATCCTGTGTTGATCTCGGAATAGAGTTTGGTCAGTCCATGGGTTTTTGTGTCGATCTCGCAGCAGGGAATGTTTGTTGATCTCAGTGCAAAGATCGTGTCGATCTCGAATGCGAAGGTTCTATTCGATGTCGGAGTTCAGCTCAGATTTGAAAAATCTTTACCGAGGTGGAGAATGGAGAATGTAGAGAGGGCAAAACAATAGGATAGAGTTTTTTAACTCTATACTGTTGGAAATAAAATAGATTTAATGCGGAATAATGGCCATGAATCTAAGAATCATATACATCTCAAGGAAATTGAAAGCATATACAAATTAAATACATACCGGAAGCCATAGATGAATTGAGAATGATGGATGGATGAAGACCTTGATCCCTTTTCTTCAATTCCTGCAATGATCCTGCAAACCCTAATTGCAATCACCTTCTTCTCTCTATCTCCTTCTCTTTTCACAACTCTTGCAATGGATGATGGAATCCCTAAAGGAGGGGAGAAGTTGTTTTTCTTTACAGGAGGAGAGAAGTGGGCCTTAATTGCAAAATAACCATCATGTGATAATACCACCCATCATAGTCCTTAATACCACACACATGATTAATTAAACTTTATGCAAATATAACTTTAATATGGGCATACATGATATCAGCTTACTTTAATTAGGAATCCAATGTTAATTAACCTAGGTTAAGTGGTCCATCTTAATATGAGATCAACATTCTCCCACTTGGACCATTAACCGATTAGGTTAAAACTTTAGCAAATAAATAAAAGAAAAGACTCATTTTTCAAAACATTTTGACTCCATTGGATTCCATACTGAAAAACTTTGACACGTGATCACGAATTTTTTTAAAAAACAACAACTGATAAGCCCAAACATGAAATACCGTAATACTGCAATTAGTTTGGACTACCAATGCGAGTCATAGCGGTTATACAACATCCACGTCATACTCCCTTCTATGTACCACAACATTGATAACCCTTACTAATTGAGTCCATAACCAAAATGACCCCTGTAATTGTCTTGTAAAGACATTTCCTGTTTAACAAACATCCATACATAATATGTGCACACATAATTGGATAACAGGAAACACAGAAACAAAACTTTTATTTGTACAATAATGTCAATTACATAAGTACCAAAATACACATTTACAGATTGCCCAAAAGACCCATTCTTACAACATGTTCCTTGAATGTCTTTGGAGGCAATCCCTTTGTCATTGGATCAGCAACCATTAAAGTGGTACTTAAACTTACAATTGACACCTTTTGTTTCTCAACTCTTTCTCTAACCACCAAGTACTTAAGTTCTATGTGTCTAGAACCATTAGAGTACTTACCATTCTTAGAGAAGAATACGGCTGCTGTATTGTCACAATATATCGTCAGCGGCCTGGCAATAGAGTCAACTACACCAAGTGCTGAGATAAAATTCCTTAGCCATAATGCATGATTTGTGGCCTCAAAACAAGCTATGAACTCAGCCTCCATCGTGGATGAAGCAATAATGGACTGCTTCACACTCTTCCACGAGATTGCCCCACCTGCTAGCAAGAAAATAAATCCTGAGGTAGACTTCCTGCTATCTGGGCAACCACCAAAATCTGAGTCTGAATAGCCGATCACCTCCAACTGATCTGATCTCCTGTATGTGAGCATATAGTCCTTTGTCCCTTGAAGATACCGCATAACCTTCTTAGCCAACTTCCAGTGCTCCATTCCTGGATTGCTTTGGTATCTTCCCAACATCCCAACAGCAAAGCTGATATCAGGCCTGGTACAAGTGCTTGCATACATCAAGCTCCCAACAGCTGATGCATACGGAACTTTCTGCATTTGACCCTTTTCTAAGTCATTTCTGGGACACTGGCTACCACTTAATCTGTCACCCTTCTGAATGGGTGCAGGACTGACTGAACACATTTCCATATGAAATCTTTCCAAGACTCGATTGATATACCCTTTCTGAGACAATCCTAGCAATCCTTGAGATCTATCCCTGAAGATCTCTATGCCAATAACATAATTTGCCTCACCCATATCAACCATCTGAAAATTCTTGGTAAGATAGCTTTTAGTTTCATACAGCAAACCAAGATCACTACTGGCTAACAAGATGTCATCTACATACAGAACCAGAAAAATAAACTTGCTCCCACTGATCTTTAGATATATACACTGATCAACAGTGTTTTCTGTAAATCCAAAAGAAGTAATGGTATCGTTAAACTTTATATACCATTGCCTGGAAGCTTGTTTAAGTCCATATATAGATTTCTTTAATTTGCAAGCCAAGTGTTCTTGTTCTTTAATTGCGAACCCTTCAGGTTGCTCCATGTAGATATCCTCATCCAAATTTCCATTTAGAAAAGCAGTTTTCACATCCATTTGATGTAACTCCAAATCATAATGAGCTACAAGTGCCATAATGATTCTAAGAGAATCCTTCTTTGATACTGGAGAGAAGGTCTCTGTATAGTCAATGCCTTCTTTCTGAGTGAAACCTTTGGCCACAAGTCTAGCCTTATATCGTTCGATATTGCCTTTAGAGTCGCGCTTGGTCTTAAAGACCCATTTACACCCGACTTTCTTACAGTTATAAGGCAATTCAACGAGATCCCAGACTTGGTTTTGGTCCATAGATTTCAACTCATCTTTCATAGCATCAACCCATTTACTAGAATCATTGCATTCTATGGCTTGTGAAAATGAAACTGGATCTTTATTAATCCCAATATCATAGTCAGATTCCTGTAGATATACCACATAATCATCTGAAATGGCAGATCTTCTTTCCCTTTGAGATCTTCTCAAAGCTGCCGGTTGTGTGGTTCTACAATATTTTCAATGGGAATGTCTTCATGGAGTGGTGAACCAACATTAACTTGTTGTTCTGGAATCTCAACTTGATGATCAAGCTGAGGGACAACAATCTCTCTTGAAGGAAAGTGTATTGGGATATTTACCCTTACCACTTCAAGATCTACCTTTCTTGGTTCAGCACTCCCACTAATTTCACCATTTTCCAGGAATCTGGCATTACCAGTTTCAACTATTCTTGTACTATGGTTAGGACAATAAAATTTGTATCCCTTAGACTTATCTGGATAACCAATGAAATACCCAGATATTGTTTTTAAGTCTAATTTCTTTTCTTGTGGATTATATATTCTAGCCTCTGCTGGACAACCCCAAACATGTAAATGTCTTAAACTGGGTTTCCTACCAGTCCACAACTCAAAAGGAGTTGTTGGGACAGCCTTACTAGGAACCCTGTTTAAGATATACATAGCAGTCTTTAAGGCTTCATTCCACAATGAATTGGGTACATTTGAGAAGCTCATCATGCTCCTAACCATATCCATAAGTGTTCGGTTCCGCCTTTCAGCAACACCGTTCTGCTGAGGCGTACCTGGCATTGTGTATTGAGCACAAATGCCATGCTTTTCTAGAAATTTGGCAAATGGGCCAGGAAGTTGTCCTGACTCGTCATATCTACCATAAAATTCACCACCTCGATCTGATCTTATGATTTTAACCTTTCTATCTAATTGTCTCTCGACTTCTGTAATGAACACCTCTAGGATGTCAACAGCCTGAGACTTTTCATTAATTAGATACACATAACCATAACGTGACAGATCATCTATAAAGGTAATGAAATATCTCTCTCCAGTAAAACATGGAATGGAGAGTGGTCCGCAAATATCTGTATGAATTATTTCCAGGAGTTCTTTACTTCTTGTGGCACATTTCTTAGTGTGTTTGGTTTGCTTTCCTTTTATGCAATCCACACACACATCAAAATCAGTGAAGTCTAGGTTATCCAAAATCCCAGTCTTCACTAATCTTATAATTCTATCCCTGGAGATATGCCCCAGTCGCCTATGCCACAAGATTGAGGATTTTTCATTTATTAAGCCACGTTTTATACCAACATTCGAATGCAGAGATAATAAAGATTGTGCAAACTCATCATTCAATGAAATTTTATATAAACCATCACATAAAATTCCATGTCCAACCGGAATTGAATTATACATTAAAGAGAGTTTTCCACAACTAAACAAAACAGAATATCCAAAAACATCTAATTTGGATAATGACATTAAGTTTCTTGAAATCGAAGGTACATAAAAAGTATCCTCAAGATCCATCTGATGACCCGTCTCCAAGAGTAGTCGATAAACACCAACATATTCGACCTCCACTTTGAGACGGTTCCCCATAAAGACGAATCTCTCACTTTCCTTCGGTTTCCTGGTTGTAAGGAATCCCTGCATTGAATTAGTTATATGAGTTGTGGCTCCAGAGTCTATCCACCAAGTATTAGAAGGAACTTCAGCAAGATTTGATTCATAACATACAAAAGAAAGATTTGTACCTTTCTTTTCGAACCAAGCTTTCCTCTTGTTGCAGTCCTTCTTCACATGTCCTTTTCTGCCACAGAAGTAGCATTTGACAGTGAAAGCTTTTCTATGACCTTGGCTACTTTCCCCATGGTCATTTCCTTTCTTTGATGGAAATCTCTTACCTCTTCCATATTTACTTTTCTTATGGATACCTCCTGAAGTTACTGCCAACACTGAGTGCTGTCCTTCTTGCCTCAGTCTCACTTCCTCTTGAACACACATACCAGTTAGCTCATTCAAGTTCCACTTATCCTTATGAGTATTGTAGTGGATCTTGAATGGCCCAAACTGTGAAGGAAGTGAGTTGAGGATGAACTGTACTAAGAAGGACTCATCCACCTTCATTCCCAGTGATCCTAGCTTAGCAGCCTTATCAGTCATATTTAGAATGTGTTGTTGAACTCCTCTATTACCATCATATTTCATGGTGGTAAGTTCAGCCATAAGGGTACCAGCTAATGACTTATCTGCAGACTTAAATCGGTCTTTAACCGCACTTAATAGTTCAGATGCATTAGTTGTAGGAGGGAGTGAAGTCTTGATGTTATTAGCTATGGTCATCTTTATGAACATAAGACTGAGCCTATTAGACCTTTCCCAAGTTTTGGCATGGCTGACCTGTTCTGCTGTACTCTCAGCAGTCACTTCATCAGGTTTGTCAACTGTTAGAGCCATGTCTAGGTCCAAAACACCCAGTGTAAACTGTACATGTTCAAACCACTCTGAGAAGTTTGTACCATCCAAGGCCGGAATGCTGGTGGCATGAGTGTGAAGGGAAGTAGGGACGTTCACTGAAACATAATAGGACAAGCTCACATTAGGGCCACTAATCAATACATCAACTTTAAATTAATTAAGATGAACTATTGATATCACTTTGATTTCTCCTTTGGGCGAAACCTAAGCATATCTAGTGTTCACTCTTTAGGTGAGAACTTTTATCACCTATGTAGGTCTAATATAATTTATGTCACTTAGTTAGTAAGTCATGTTACCTTTGGGTATCCATTTCCACACCACTAAGTTACATAAATTACACTATCCTACCCCGGTTCATAATTATTTGAAAGAGACTTTCCTTTGGGCCAGTCCCAATCTCCTAACTAGAACCGCCATCGAGAATATTATTGTCTTTATGTCTTCCTCATTGACAAGTCTTTTATGCAGTTGTATATTCATAAGGTTTACTAACATAGGTCACTTTGGCAACTACTAAATCAATAAGCCTTATGAATACTAAACTAACCAATAATATTCTCTAATCTTTTATTTGAGTAAAGCCATAATACCTCAATACATTACTTGACCAAGCATCAATCATTATTAACACAACAACTTAAATGTGTAATATACATTAATGATTGAATATTAACAAGTATTAGTCGACTACAAGGAAAGATTAGTCGACTTGGGTCAAGTCAAGTCGACTACACATTAGGTCTAGTCGACTAGTGCAAAAGAAAATTAGTCGACTATACCCATATTATTAGTCGACTACAAACTTTATTAGTCGACTTCACATTTAATTAGTCGACTCCTGAATCCAACAGAAAGTTCTCAACTTTCGGGTCACCGAATTAGTCGACTTGGAAATATGATTAGTCGACTATACCCTAATTAGTCGACTAGTCATAAAATCAACTAAAAATCAAGTCGACTCCTGCGGCAAACAGAGACTTTAAAACTTTCTGGAAAAGGGAATTAGTCGACTATACGATGGGATTAGTCGACTAATAGTCGACGAAGCAGTTATATAATTGCAGTTCCTGCTTAGTCATTTTAATCCCAAAATTATCAAAAATTAGGGTTTTCAATTCCTTTGATTTTGATCCCAATTTAATTGCATAATTAGAGGAATATGAACATGATATTAGGGCTATTAAATCCTCTACAAATTCTACAATTAAAAGATCAAAAATTCGATTTTATGAATTGTTAATCAAAAACCCTAACTTTCCATAATTCCTAAATCCAAGATGTATTGATTCTTTAAACACGGCTCTGATACCAAATGTTGGAAATAAAATAGATTTAATGCGGAATAATGGCCATGAATCTAAGAATCATATACATCTCAAGGAAATTGAAAGCATATACAAATTAAATACATACCGGAAGCCATAGATGAATTGAGAATGATGGATGGATGAAGACCTTGATCCCTTTTCTTCAATTCCTGCAATGATCCTGCAAACCCTAATTGCAATCACCTTCTTCTCTCTATCTCCTTCTCTTTTCACAACTCTTGCAATGGATGATGGAATCCCTAAAGGAGGGGAGAAGTTGTTTTTCTTTACAGGAGGAGAGAAGTGGGCCTTAATTGCAAAATAACCATCATGTGATAATACCACCCATCATAGTCCTTAATACCACACACATGATTAATTAAACTTTATGCAAATATAACTTTAATATGGGCATACATGATATCAGCTTACTTTAATTAGGAATCCAATGTTAATTAACCTAGGTTAAGTGGTCCATCTTAATATGAGATCAACA